>VDFB02179396.1:230662-333344 GCA_007258455.2 Sequoia sempervirens
TCCCATTCTCTTCCTCCCTCTCTCTCCCACTCTCTCCCATGCCCTCACACCCTAAACCCTCTCCCACTCTCTCACTATCAACCACCCTCTCCCACCGTCTCCCACACTCTCCAACTCTCTCCCACTCTCTCCTCCCTCCCTTCACCCACTCTCCCACACTCTCTCCCACTCTCCCACACTCTCTCCCACTCTCTCCCACTCTCTACCACCCTCTCCCACTCTCCCACCCTCTCTCACACTCTCCCACCCTCCCACACTCTCTCCCACTCCCACCCTCTCTCGCCCTCTCTCCCATAAGCATAAATACATACATATAGGCATACATACATGCATGCATACATAAATACATACATACATGACACACCAAAATACATATACATACAAACATATGACCAAACATTCAAAAAACTGGCATTTAACTAAAGGAATAAATAACACGATTGTGTTATGTGTTGCTAGATATGTTCCACGGAGAAGGAAAAAGTGAAAACTAATAAATAACGCGAGCACATTATAACGCGCTCGCGTTAAATTTTTCTTTGGGAATCCCCAAGCCTTAGCTTTGGTATTTTCCTTGGAATACCAATCCAAAGGCTTGGAGGGCATTCCCAATTACCAAAGACATGTTTTTTTGCAACTTCTACAATTTTTCACATAATCGGGTTCATGCTCACCATCAGGATTGCATTTGGTTCAATATCGACAAAATCGAACACATGGGTAATGTTAAGTTCTCTCTTAGCTTTCCAATGATATAATTTTTTTCACTTTTTGACAATGTTAGGCCTTTCATCCATAATTTATTTTGTTTGTATGTCTATTTTTTGTCAAAAAGCAGTGTTTGGTTTTTTTTCATTATAAATTAACCGTTCATCAAAATTTCAAATAAATTACATTTTTAGAAACTAGACTCCATTCTACAAATTTTTAAAAATAAAAATTTTAAAAAATCTATTACTTTCCAAAATTTGTAGGGGGAGCACGGCCAAAATTCTTCTTTTTAGGAAGTTCCCACTTAGAAAATTAGTAAAAAATCAAATATTCATTAAAAATTTATCAGAAAAATTGTGCATCAACTAGATCTTGTTAGCTAACTTATGACCATAGCGATTTTAAAAATACTAAAAATAATTTCATCGTCCTCAAGTCGTACAAGAGTTGCTATGTTATTTTTTTCTGACAAAAATAGCACCAATTCATGTACATCCCTCTGTTGAACCCCTTAATCTCAACCATTTTCAAAATAAATTAGTATTTTAGAAAGTAGACTCAGAGTACTTCGATCCTTGTTTTTGTTCCATCTCAAAATTTTGAGTGTAACTATCCTCAATTTCATGTCCAAGGTCAGCATTTCCTGATTTTAGAAAAAAAGTGGCCACTTAAGCCCCCTTTTTGGGAACCATCTTGGTGCACTTACCTTGACAGGACATCGAGGACATGGCACCTTGCAAGCATCCAACAAGCCACTAAAGGCTTTAATCAATCCTACTAGGGACTCTTATACTTTTTACAGTAGTACCCCGTTCTGAAAGACACTGTACGGCTAAGGCCTACATACCATGAAGACTTGACAGTTTAGTCTTATCCATTTATATATCGGCCCGAATGAAAAACCGGTTGGATTCACCTTCGAGTTCTCCATTTGGATGTGTCTCTTAGGCAGGCCCCTCTAAAGGTAAACAACAACGAGCAAGCACATCCGTAGTTCGATTGACCTTCGTTTAGAAACAAAGAGAGAACACACGTGATATACCTAACTCACACTCGCAAGCTTTGTTCAATTTTAGTTCTCAAAATGAAGTGTGGAGGTGATTACTTTATCTCAAACTAAGATCATAAAAAAGGCCTTTTTATTCTCAAGATCGTTGTAAAGCGCGAGAGAAGCGCATACGTCCTTTTCAATGATGTTAGTTTAAGCAATCACAAAAATAAAGTTGCACATGTTCATTTTAACCTTTCAAAGCAATTGTGAGTTTGTTTTAAAAGCACCAAAGTAAGTGTGACAATTTTCCTTGTTCAATTTTTTAATCCCAAAACAAACTTTAGTAAATTTGACTCCTAATGTTCTTTTTAATCCTTTTTGTAACAAGAATTCAAAAGTTCTTTTTAAAGCCCAAACGAAATTAGTAGATCCTAAGCATAAAAAGATGACAATTTTTTTCTTAGGAGGAATAATGAATCCTCCAAGAGTGTTAGACAAACACTAGAGTGTTTAAAAACACTTTTTTTTTTGTCAAATGACATCATCATGCTTCTCTTCCTTTTTGTCTTTGATCAATCCAACCTACAAGAAAAATCAGTTATATTTTGCAAAACAGAGGTCAAAAAGACATAAAATAGACAGAAGAACCATAATTTGAAAAAAAGCACGTGCTAAAAATTAAATTTCACTTCATACTCCCCTCCAACAGTGCAATCCACAAAGGCATCACAATTTTATTTCTCCAACGGTGCTATATAGTGTTGCTTGCTAGCTAGTCAGCGTTGCTCTGTAGTCAGGCCAATGAGCATGAATGTGTCACACTTTTTTCTAGCGGCGCAGTTTTTCTTTTTGAAAGATTTTCGCAGGTCAAATAGGTTCAGCGGCACAATTTGGAATTCAAATTTTTGGGCGAGAAGACTGAGGCATCGCAATTTGAATTATTAGTGGTCCTATATAGCGACGTTGGAGAACTAGCAGTGTTGAACAGTGACGTTGAGCCTGTAGACAAAGAAAAACATGAAATTTTGACAAAAAACGTGATTAAAATGTGAGATAGCCCTCCCTCTAGCTCCAAAATGTTGAATCTAAATCCAAAACCTACAATAGCACAAGAAACCAACCAAAAATTTAGATTAAATTAAAGTTAGAACGTAGATTCCTAAAGAAATTCATTTGAATAGAAAAACATATAGAAAATGAAATGAAGAACACAATGAAACTTGAAGACATATCAAATCCTATTCTAAAGCAAGCAAACTCCTAATCTCTTGAGGGAATTGATGCCAATTTGATGTGAAAATTGGCCCTTTCCCAACTCCAATGATGCAATGGTGATTTGATGATGAAATTTGATCCACTTTGTTGATGATTGAAGTATGCTCCAAGATGAAAATTTTCTTAAACTAGCTAAGATTGGATAAAAAATGGATGAGAATTGCTATGGATTTAAGTATAATAACTTTGCTCAAATTGTAGATGATAGAATGAGGAGATTAGCCTCTTATTTATAGAATGAGAAGATGAAAGAATGTCCAAAATAGAGCAATGTGGGACTAAGAATTAGCCAATGACATAGTGCCACTTGTCAATGGGTGAATGGATGGAGGATGTGCAAGTTTTGAAGAATGTGTCAATAAATGCATATATTTGAATTTTGAAATTGTTGAAATGACATGCAAGAGGGAAAGAAGGTGCATTGAATGCCACTTGGCTTAAGGCAAAAGGAATTTGTACGAGGAGTAAATGCCTTGTTGGAAGGAAAAAGTCCACTTGGATTTTGAATTCAAATTGAGAGAATGTTCCTTAAAAGATGTCTTGTTGAAGAAAATAGAAATTTAATAAATCAAATAACTTTATTTTCATGTGCAAGTGGAAAAAGATGGAGGATGGGACATGAGAAGAGATTAAATTAATCAAGATTAATTAATTTAATGAAGGGGTTAAATGATGTGACCTATTTGATTTAAATTTGTGGATTTATTTAAATCAAATATGAGAAGAATGTGATAAAGGATTAATTAAATAAGGATTTTTGATTTATTTAATTAAAAGAGATGATGTTAGATTAAACTAAATAAGGTTTTAATTTATTTAATTTAATAGATAGACTTTAGAGATTTAATCAAATAGAATTAATTATTTAATTAAATAGGATAATTAGATCATAATGGTTAATTTAATTATCAAGAAAAGGTGACTTAATTAGATAACTGATTTATTTCATTAAGAGAGGAATATTGAAAAATTTAATCAAATAAAGGTATTCGAATAAATGGTTAGGCCGAAGGATTATTCAGGATGAAATGATGTTAGTGGTCAGGATCAGATGTCCAATGTCAATCAGTACATTTTACGTGTCTACAATCTGCATCCATCTAATCTATCCCATGTCAGGCCATAAATGATGAGTGAAGAGGACTATGCATGTGAGATGGCATCAATGATGACGAACCAAAACCAATCAACATCTCAATAAAACCCATAGTTTGTGCAGTTGTCGAATGATATGTAGGTGGATCCTGACGTGCACTAGTGTTAGGCTGAGAGTGATGGGATCCTGGAAGTGAATGACCTCTGTATCTCAAATGATCTCTAACATGATCTATACCGATCCCATAGTCTGATGCAATGTAGGCATATGCCTCTAAGAGGTCCTCAGCTAAACAATGCAGAGTCATGCATGTGATATCTCTTGTAAGTGCATCAAGATGTGTGGGAGTAGGGATGTTTGTTGTTGTATAACGATCCATGGTGGTCCACTGTGCTAAAAATAGGGTGGATCGAGAACCTCTAGACATCAAATACTAACCTACATGATCAGTAGATATCCTACTGGTGGTAGCTGCAATGTCACCTACAGTGTCAATTGCTTCCTTTTGGGAAGCAACGACAACCTCATTTGCTATGGGGGCTAGAGTTGGGGTGAGAGCAAGATACCTCTCGCCAACCAATACCCTAAACAATAGGGGTCATCTATCTGCTCGATGATAGGTGGGCCTATCGGCAATCCTACCATGCCCCTGACCAGCATATGGTGGAATGTCCAGGTAGTTGACTTTGAGGCCCAAATGGACCTCAACATACAACTGCTGAACAAAATACAATGGAATCTGGACATTGTTTGGGTATTGACCATGTGTTGCAAGAAATTGTGGGTAGATTAACAAGGCCATAAAATGATCGACACATCTAGTGACCTGGTATCCCCTAACCTTACACACATTTTGATAGAATGGAAAACAAGTGGTTTTTATCATTTCTTTAGTCACACTATCATGTATTTGTTTAAGCGGAACGTCACCATGTACTTCTTCCCACATGTGGGAAAGAATAGTAGCTACTCTATTTGGGGAATATGCACTAGTCCTCTCAAGTTCATCTCTTAGTTTTTCTAGACTATGTAATATTGACATACATGGTTCAGTATATACCCCTGGGTTTACACCCTGTGCTAATGAGTCTCTCAATTTCTTAATCTCGTTAGTGGTATTTGCAAACAAATCTTCTGGCTCAAGTGGAACATCTGCATTTTCCATGTTATATATATGTGTGTACACCTAAAGGAGCAATGAAACCTTGGTAAATAATATATGTAGACATAGGGAATAGAAATTTAAAACAATTGTAATAATTCATCTACTCATCAATAATATTTTCATACCATTAACAAAAAAAATTCAACATCTATCTAGTTTTTAATAATCAAAACATTCAAATTACTAGATTGCACACAAAACATAATCTAAAACAGTTCTATTTAATTTTAAATTTACAAGTGTACACTCTAATACAAAATGTGCCATTAAAGACTTAAAAAATATTGATAAAGGTTGCATCTAAGATTTATTTCCTATAACTAGTAATAAAGGGAAAGCATCATTACTTAACATTGGTGGTCATGTAAAATCAATTTAGTCATTATTGAAGGTACAAATAAGAGAAGAAAATGAGAGAGATGATATAAGCTTGTAAATATGATTCCTAAATTATTGAAGCAATATTTTGATAAGGAGGAAACCAAAAAATTAGAAATAAACTTCCTCATATCCATAAAGAAAATTTGATAGGAGGAAGGGACACATGCACATAATATTTATCATGAAAGTTACCATACAATGTACAAGAACATGATACTAAGGAACAAAGGTTTCTTATAAGTACACAACAAACCTAGATGAAGATTTAACCCTAGTACAAAAAGAAAGAAATAATGAAAGAATAGGAGAAAATTGCTTGATTTAATCTTTGTACATATTTTTTCTATTATCTCAAATCTTATAGATAATATTAAATCCTCCATATGAAAATATGGTTATATTTACTCATTTAGATAATATTTAATAATTATTTTATTACTCTTATTTTTATAAATTTCTTGGATATTATAGTAAAATAAATCAACTCTTACATTTTTTAAAATTTAAAAGTTTCCTATACAAATTTCACAACTAGATATAATGGACTAGAGCTTTGTATATAATGATGCACAATGATCAATCCTTGATGTTCCAAATCTTTGTGTGGGTATTTTACTTCATCCCACTGTCTTCTTTAGTTTTCATGATAGGTAGGTATTCCCAATGAACCTAGGAATTATCCCTTGTTGACCCATCTTATTTCAACCTTTATTTTGTTGATGATTATACTTGAAACTCTTATTTTTAAATTTTATGCAGTAATGAATACCTATAACACTTGGTGAAACTAACAAACCAACACTAAGATTGTTTCTCTTCCTTTATCTAATCCCAGTATTTCATGTCGACTTCTTGTATTCCTTTAAGAACACTAAAGAGTATAATAGTATAAAAGAACTTTAGTATAATATTTCTCTTTGGGATATTATTTAAACTTTACCTTAATATCACGAGTTTCTTCATAATTCTATACAAAAGATCCATATTCCCTCTTTCACTAAGCCTGATGAAATAGTTGCCCAAATTGGGTGTATTATATACTGACATTATGGAGATTACATTTCTTCCATCTAAAATTCACTTCAATGTGGTTTAATAGAAGATTATTTATCTTCTAATCATTTTTGGTACTAAACCTATATGAGCATTAAGTATACATTGATTGAAAATGGTTTTTTAATCTTAATATTTGTAGTCATTAATTCCTAAAATATATTTTTGTTTATACTTCTAATCTTACTCTTCCTAAATTTTCTATTAAAGGTTTTGTTATTATTCGATGAGATCCTTTGGGAACTATTATTTTCTTATCTATAATCAAGCCCTATTTCGCTTCACTTGTTATTCCATGTTATGATAAGGAATACATTTCTTATTATAAACTCCTTCATGGAAAACCTTTGATTCATGCAATAGGGATTGTTCCATCTAATTCCACCAATATGTAATTTTTTTTATATGGAAGTAAAACTTTCATGATTACATTAGATAATGATCTATTGTATTATTGTAAAATTAGTGATGAACTACTTGTATTTTTATATTCCCCTCTAGTTACCTTAAAAATAACTACATATATTTCTTTTATACAATTATTTAAGGGGGCATATACTCTCACAACCCTTGTAATTTTGACATTTTTCCTTTTATATGTATAATGTTCATGTTGGATTATATATGATTTGTTGGCATACTTTGTATTATTGGTTGTATTATTCTAACATATATATATATTGTAGATTTTTGTGTTTTTTGACATGCTTGTTTTGCATATCTTAGTTCAAGGGAATCAACTCCTTGATCAAACACACTGTATATCATTATATGTATCTAAAATGTTTGATTATTTTCATGTTTTTCTTTAGCATTTATTTTTTATACTTTAATTATGTTTTACATATAGTGACATTAGCTCGTTAAAGTGAAGGAAAATATGATGTCAAGAATTGCATACACTACAATATTAATTTATATTTCATGCTCACATTTTAGCATCTATATCCAAAACATAATTTTAGGGCCCATTTAACCCTCTTTCCTAACCTTCTCCTAGATCTAAGTGGCAATCTCATATTTTCTTACTTAATTATGTTAAATTTCATATTTTTATGTATTTTTCATCTTCTAACATTTTATTATTTATGTATTGTTTCAAACATTAAATACACAATTATATAAACACCTTCATGACTCTAAAAATATCCTAACAATTTTTTTTTTTTAAATCATTCTTCTTACTTGAATAAAAAATTCTAACTTTATAAATGTTTCTACTTGATTATTTATTTCATCCTAGAAGGAAACTATAAATGTTGTTTATCCTATCACTTTTATCTTATAAATAATCTTAGATGCATGTCACTTGTTAGCTTCCCTTTTCATTTGATCATATAATTTAAGATATCTATTATTAGAGTTGCACATGGGAAAAAAATGGGCTCCCCTCCACCAAGGGCTTATTTTTTTCTTATACCAATTTGAGAATTTTATTATTTCAATTCTTAATCGTAATGAAAATGTGGTGAAGGGGAAATAAAACCCATCCAATAAGTGTTCCCCAATCCCTTCAAAAGGAAAACTTGTGTATTATCCAAAGGTTATCATTATTAGGATTCTAGCTTCTAGTTCTACTATTTCTAGAATAGTATTAGAGCCTAGATTGATGGCTCCCTTGTCTCTCCTATGTTTGCTAAAATGATTAATTCTATTGACAACCACCTAAACATGTGGTGGATCTCAGTTTCAAGAACAAAGATAAAAAAAAACCCATGGATGAGGATCCCTCTAAGATTGGTTGATCCACCTCTTCGAATGAGATTAGTAACAAGGTTTAAAAGTGTGTTAAATAGGGGAAGAGGTTGGGTACATATAATGTACTTTAGACATGGTTGTTGAATGTAAAATTATTTAGACCATGAGAGGGTTGAACAATTTATAAAGAATTGGAAGACAACTATAATCTATAACATAGCATCCTTAAATGGTTGTTTAGTGTAAAATTATTTGAAAATAATTGGGGATAAAAATATCTAATTTAATAGAATTGTTAACATAAATGAACTTCAAGATAGAATTATGTAAGTGAAAAAAAAGTTCTATTGCCTTCATTGAACCTAAATTTATCTCGTTAAGATATGTCTAAAATTAAGAGTTCACACTAGAGAATATCAATATTCCATAAGAATCTCATAAAGAGGATGAATTTAATGGAAGACAATATAAAATCCTTCGTATGAGGATGAATTTTATCATTATTTATTATGAGTGAATCATCTCAATTATATAGCCAAGCACATCAAAAATTTATAGATTGGAAAGCAAAATAATCACACATTTATCATATTTTTATATGTATAAAGTTTCTACCATCAAACTATTTACACTTATATATTGCATAAAGCTATAAATTTAATCGTTATTCCTAATTTATTAAGAATCAATCTAATAAAGTTTGACTTCATATTGTATACTTGTTATAACATCTCACTAATCCAGCCATACATTTATATATGTTAAAAAATATATAATAGTTCAAAATACAACTTCTAAATATGATAGTAAATCCAATCAAACATGACCCAAACGTAGGATAAAGACAAGAATCTTAATCTATACCATTATTTTGAGTTTGGTTTAATAGAAATTGTAAAAATTTATAATCCTGAAAAAAATAATGAATAAAATTTAAAGGATTATTTTAACAATGGTGAATTAGTGCCTAAAGATTGGCCTAAAAAATTATAATATTCAGCATTCTCATAAAAAATGATATATGAAAACTAAGGATCATTTGGTTATATATTTTCATATATTTAAAATTTGAATATTTATTACTATAACATGTTCACAATTAGATTTTTAAATAATATTGTAATAATATTATGTCTTTGAAATTTGTTGTGGATTTTAATGTTGTTTTTTAAACTTAAGTTAGAGTAAGTAGAATATAATGAGAGACCTTAAAAAGATTCAAGTAATTTATGTTTGCCTTAAAATTACGATTATTGAGATTAAATAGATAATTGATTGTATTTTGATTTCAAAATTGGAAATAGTTTAAAATTATAGAACCATATTATCCTTTGATCTACAAGAAGCTAGATGTTAAAGATTATTTGTATCTTCCTCATAATTATGTTTCACATATATATTAAATATTTCAGGGACGATTGTGTGGATGATTTGGAAGTTGAAGCAAAGATTGGTTGAGATCAACAATGAAATTATATAGGTTGGATATTAAATGATATACTCCTAAATCCTAAGAATAGAGAACATGGTGAGTCATATGATTTCATATTGTCCCGTATGCCCATTTTCACTTACTATGGGCTTAGGGAAAGTAACTTAGGGAAGTGTAAATGTTTACTTAACAATTAATGATGGGGTTGTAGGTGTTATCTAATAAGTTGATCATTTCAATTAGGGTGTTGACCAGGGATTATTTGTACATGTCGTTTAGAGGGAAATAAAATAATTTGAAAATTACAGATTTAATCAAGATAGGTTTTGAGAGAAGACATGCTTAGTTATCCATTAATTTTACTCCTTGATATATTGGACACTCTGTTTTTCTACCATGAGGTATTGGAGGATGGAAACCCCCTAATTTCCATAGCTAGTTAGTCTATGAAATCCTCAAAACTAGTCATGGAAAATTCCACATCCATATTGTAATTAAACTTCACTTAGTTGCTATTTGGGTGGCTCTTACAATGCTTGTTTGTTTGAGCTTTAGGTGGTTCTCTTAGCTGCAAGGTTTGTAATTCTAAGGTGGTTCAAATAGCACCATTGGCCTTAGATTCATAATATTTTTTGATAATAATATTGTTTTTTATTGTTCTCAAAAGTTATGTAAATTGACTTGATTGTAAGTGCAAATTTTGTTGTAAGTTCAAAGGAGTAATTAGTTATTGCAAGTTATTTCATTTAGTTTTCATTTTACAAGAGTTTATAATTCATTTTTGGCTTTAAATCCAAATTAAAAGTCTTTAGAAACTTTCAAGCAAATGCAATTAGCAATTCTAAATCCAAATTTTTAAAAATGGGGTTTGTTTAAAAGGCTTTAGAAACTTTCAAGCAAATGCAATGTGCAGTTGTAAAACCAAATTCCACATCCTTCACCAATTTGTATTCATTTGAATTAGAAAATTCCACATCTTATTTTTGAAATGGGTAGTCTTTGGTTTTGTTTGGACAATTTTTTTTGAAGAGTATAATTTTGACATACAAACCAGTAAAAATGGTCATCTAGAGGAGTTTTTTCAAACAAACAAAGGATTCAAAGAAGAATACCAACCTGGCTATGGGAGTTGAAACTTTATATGGTCGTGTACGTTGAAAAGGGGTCCTAGATTTTGTCATTCGTTGTTCGCCCGAACTTCGTTCACGTTCAATCGCGCCGCTTCTGTTCACTGTCAGTTCGTTTGATAGCGATGGGAGAGGTTTTTTAAAAAGCCCTAATTCAAAGGGGTTCGGTCGAACCTGGGTTTGATTGAACCCCTTAAAATAATATTTTTTTTGTTGACCATGAGAGGGTTTGGTAGAACATATGGTTTGGTTGAACATCTTAAGGGGTTTGACCAAACATGATAGTTCGACCGAACCCCCCTAGCTAGTGAAATCTCAAAAAAAGAGATTTTCCTTCCTCAATTCAATTGTGGTTTCACCCTACAAAAGATTCTAAGAAAAAATTATATTTCAACTTTCAAAAAAAATCAATTTGAATATATATACAAAAAGAACTACACATTAATATATGTTTAAATTAATTTTTAAAAATCAAAAAATATAATTTTTATAAGAAATATCACAAATCATCAATTTGAATTATTTATAAATTCTTTATAACTTATTATCATAATTGAAAAATAATAATAAATGTTTTTGAAATTAAAAGCGGCAAATAAGGGTGTCATCCCTTTAGAACAAGGCCCTGAGGGCCAACAGAACCAAGGCCCGAAAGGCCATCAACAAGACAAGGGAGTGAACCCTTAGACCAAGGCCCAACAGGCCATCAACAGTAGAAAAACCATAGAAACACAAGGGTGTGGTCCCTAAAAAACAAGGCCCAATGGGCCATTAACCAAGAAGCACAGTAAAAACCAAGGACCTAAAGTAGTCCAAGCCATAGATAGGCTTACAACCCCTTCCTGGCACTAACCTAGGAGCAATCGAGCACATAAAACCATCACCCTGTAACAGCAGTACAGAAATAGACCTTCCCCACAAAAGGCCACAGACTATCTACAACAGCAGACCTGCAGTAGATCTTCAACACGAAGGAAAACCAAAGTCACACGAACTCTCATCCACAAAGATGTAAGAATCATCCAACACAAAGGAGGAACAAACTTCCAGAAGTTTCCACCACCTCGACACCACCCCCAAAACCACCTCAATAGGCTGGGGCTCCCCTCTATAAGAGAAGAAGAAGTGCAAACCTAAACTACCAACAGAAACTCCCTCCAAAGCAAAAATGATCCACCTCAATAGGAACCAGCAAAGGAGAGAAGCACCTCCCACTAGGCCTACAATCACCAACTCCACCTCAATAGGAATAGTATTCACCTCAATAGAACAATGTGATCGTAGAAACAGGTAGCAAGATGGAACGTCAGTAGAATAGACCCACAGGTCTTCCCAAGGCATCTAGGTGAAAGAAACAAACGAAGGGATAGGAATATTCCCCCAGCCCACATCATCAACAACCCAGAACACCATATGATCAACAGCTCCAACAAAGCCTAGATTACCCCCCAACACAAAGAGCCACCAGAAAACCAGAGGATAGAGCCTCTTCTTGTTTCTCAGCAAGAACCTCACCACCAGCATTTCCATCAACTTGGAAACCTTCCACAAATCCCACCACCCCAGAGCAAATGAGGGATCCCACAACCATCGAAGGGGAAACAGAGCACTCAGATGAGTACCCATCAAGTCAAAGGCCAAAAATGACCCTCCAAAATCAAAAACCATAGCCTCCACAAAAGCAGCACCATCACCCAAAGAACCGCCAAACAAAGTCACGGGAGAGGCCCAACCAACCACCCCCAGCGTCCAAGCACATAGGAACCCCCCACAGGAAATCCGCAAGGCCCCCACGACCTGACCAATCCCACCATTCTCACAACACTGAACCACAACACACGGCCACATAAACACCGCTTCCCACCAATGCAGTCACTGTAGGGAAGTCCAACAACACAACAAATCCTACCCACCACTCCACCCCAGTAGAGGGAAAATAGGGCCACAACCCGTGCGACCATCCAAACAACACAGCCACCCACAACAGTGGCTCCAATGGTAATACAACCCAAACGACAGGAAAGAAGCACTGCCCACATCACAGAGCACCACCGAGCCGAAAGGCCCCAGTCAACACAACCCTCATCCAACCGGAGGCCAAAGGCCCTACACCAACCAGCAGCAGGGGAGCAGGAACGAGCCCCCACCAACGAATGAAGCCAAAGCAAAGAGGCCTCACCTCCAACGCCGACGAAGAAAAGCCAAAGCATAGAGGCCTTGCCTCCAACACCGACGATGCCAACCCCATCAACATTGAAGAAACCAACAACCCCCCCGCAACAGGGGTTCCCACAAGTAACCGAGAATAAGCCATTCCCCAAAGAGCGTACAGATGACGGAGTGCAACCACAGAGTAGCACACGCACAATGCACGCCTCCAACATCGCATCATCCTCATCAGAGTCTGCGTTTTCCCCATCACCATCGCCATTGGAATTCAAACTAGGAGCCCCGCTCCTTTTCCCACTCGTTGACGACCGTTGCAGAGCCATTTTAACATTATTATGACTACTTTAAATAATAAAAAATGTTGATTTGTATGATCTATTTAAATTAAAATATAATACATTTATATTATCTCATTATAATAAATCAATATTTAAAAAATAAAAATATTTTAAAGATACTTTTAAAAAATATCAATATTCATTAAAAGTTACAATTCAATTAACTTAATTGATGAACATTATAAATGTAATGTACATTGCTCCCTTTTTTTTCCTCTAAATTTCATCATTCTTTTAAATAACTCATATAGATTTGTTCATGAATTCAAAACGTTGTTTTAGAAGCTCCCTAAATAGCAATAGCAAGCAAATTTTTATTTAATAATATTATAAAAAAAAAAGTGTTGGGGTAGCCAATTGATTAAAAATATATTTTGTAAAAAATCAAAATTTAATATTTTAGATATAATTAATTAAAATATAAATATTATATTATATTATAAAAATTATTTATTAAAATCATTAAAATATATTTATAAATTATTAAATATAATTATAAAATAACAATTTGATCACATTTTGATATTATGTTAGAAAGGAATGGCACACTTTCATTTAAACTGCGATCTATTTGTGGCTTATTTGTAGAAAGACCCTTTATATTATGAATATATCTAATCAATATTTGATTGATATTATTTTGAGTAATATTACTATATTGAATTAAATGTTAAAAGATGTTTCATTGAAATTATATTCATTAAATAGAGGTGTCTATTAATAAAATATTTTTTATTTTAATGTGATTCTTAATGTTGTTTTGAGTTAGATTAATTATATGTTGATTGATTAAGGTGGATGTAGGATATCCTCTTTTAGTGGTGAAATCTAAAAAGAGAGTATCATTGGGGGAGATGTGCGCAATAGAGTATAAGGAGTCTCTAGGAGTCTTTGGAGAGGTTATGAGAACCATTGTATGAAGTTATTTGTGTGTGGCCCAATTTGTTTGCATACAATCTTCTTATAACACATTTTTTAAGATCCACACAGTGATCGCTTGATTCCCAATGAAATCAATGTAAAGAAAACAAGTATTTGGAAATAAAATATGTTCAAATAATGTATCATAAATTTACCTTTCCCAAATTGGACCACTAAGAATAAAAATGCGATCACTACTATGGATAGGCTATACGTGTCACAAATTACAAACATGATCTTAATTTCTTATTTGTAAAAACATATAAAAAAATACTAATACATGCACTTATGCTACATGTATTCTTCATAATCATCAAATTTGAGGCCCCATATGTCCTAGTTATAAGAGACCATGATAACAAATGAGAGAAAGGAGAATACAAGTGTTATGCATCACAAAATAATATTGTTAAATTCATGTTTAATGGTCATGTTGCTACAATTGGATTTTGAGATTTTTCTACAACTTATCCTACATTAGGGGTCACAACGTACACTTTGAAAACCTTATTCTAAAAAAGAATTCTAAGGGGCATATCCTACCAAATTTTAATTTCAAATTCAATATGCTCCCAAAAGCAAGTGAGAATTTATTAACAATAGTAATATGACCATTACACGAGTAAGAAATTAATATTTATGGTTAATATTTTTATAATTGTAACGTGTATTATAAATGTTAGGTGATTAGATTCCAATTGTGCATTATTTATTGTGGTCAAATAATATAATTTAAAATTTTGATAAAATAATGGAAGGCCAACTTAACCATGTTAAACTCAATTTTGATTAAAATGTGGGGATTTAACATCCCTTATAGCTTCACACATTCATTGTAAATTGAGGCCCTAATTTGAACCATTCAATAATTGGTAAATACGAGCCATTAAAACATATATGTTCTAATGACACATCACCACGAAAGCACTTTTAGATCCTATAATTAAGTGAATGGACATTCATTTTTTCCTATCTTATCTTTTCCTTTAGACCCCTTCTAGGCCTTTTGAGCGTTTTCTAGAATCATCTTCCCCTTGTTTTCCCCTTTCATTATTTTATGGATTTTTGTCTTCTTAGATTTTTCAAGTTTGACAAAAAAATGCCACTTTATGCAACTAAGAGTTGAAAAAACAATGTGGCAATTTCATATGTGTTATAGCGGTCTCATTTTCATTACAAAAATTATATTCTTATTAAAAGAATGAAAATTAACATGTTAAATTTTTAAGAAGTCACCTAGGGAACAACCATTGAGGAATATTTATATTTTATCATGAATTTCCTCATTTAGTTGTATTCATTCTTATTGCACCAAAAAACTAAAAAACATAGTTTTTATCACATTTTTGTATTTCATGCAAGTTAGTTTTATTTTTTAGTCTTCATATTATATATTTTACTTTTAAACATTACAAAATTACGAAAAAAATATTAAAACAATTACAAAAGTAAAAATGTTAAGAAAGTCATATAAAAGAAATGCTAAAACCTAGGTCATCACACACTAAATGCACCATGAGCCCATGTCAATCCCCCAATTTTTTCTAATTTAGAGAAACAAAGGCTTTTGTGGTCTCCATTTCACATAATTTAGGGATTGTGTGTGAACAATATCACTTCCACTTCTATTTTACCTCTTATTATTACTCAAATAAATGTCCTCAATGAAAAAGAGAGAATTAAAAGAGGATAATAGCCAACTAGAGTGATCACTAAGTTGAGGAAAATTGTAGATGACTTCCATCAGTAGTGATTCAAATCCCTACGCACAATTTTTTCAATACTTTTATGACTTGGTCTAGCCCATCCCCAAGAAGTCTTGTGTTGTACTTTTTATGTAGACACACATTTATTAAACTTGACATGAATCCTTCCCATCTTTTTAGTAATTTTTATTTTATTTTCCTCTACTTTCTCCCCACTTCACATATCTCTTTACTAATTTATTTTATGGTGCTTACTGTTAGAATTGAGCTCTACTGACATAATAGTTGCACTAGTTGGGCCACAAGTGATGAACAATCAGACACCCTGCAAGTTATAAAAAAATGAAGTATAAGAACAAGAAGATATGAACACAATAATTGGATTATATAAGGGTGAGTGAAAAAAGATGGGGCGGTAAAAAAGGGGTCTTAAGTGGCCACTTTTTTTCTTCTGTTCAAATCAAGAAATACTAACCTCAAATGATAAATTGAAGATAGTTACACTCAAAATTTTAAGATGCAACAAAAAAAAAGAGTTTTAGGGCTTCAAATCTACTTTCTAAACCACTATTTTTTAAATGGTAGAGATTGAAGGGTTCAAAAAGGGGGGCCACATAAATTGGTCCTTTTTTTTTCAAAAAGCATAACATAGCGTCTAGTGTGGCCCCCCTAAAATGTTCTTTTTTTAAGTATTTCAAAAATCACTTTGATAAAAAATTAGCTAACACCATGTAGTTTATACTCAACTTTTTTGCTAACTTTTTAATGAATATATGGTTTTTTTACTAATTTTCAAAGTGGACACATCTAAAAAATAGAAAATTGAGCGTGCCCCACCTAATTTTTTGAAATTTGATTGATTTTTTTTTAATGTGTAGAATGGAGTCTACTTTCTAAAAATGTAATTTATTTGAAATTTTGATGAGCGATTAAAAAATAGTCAAAAATACCACACATTGGTTTTTAACATAAAACGGATACACTAACAAAAATATTAAAGAGGAAAACCTTAACATACTCAAAACGTGAAAAAATTTCATGGTTAGATAGCTAAGAGAGAGCTTAACATTATCATCCAGTGTTTTTTCTTGGCATTGAAACACGTGCAAAGCTAATGGGGAGCACACTAGAGATTATGTCAATTTGTTTACTATTTGGAAAAATATGTCTTTGGACATTGAAAAGCCACTCCAAACCTTTGGGTTGGAAGTCCAAGGAAACCCCAAGCCAGAGGCTTTGAAAATTTATCTCTTTCTCTTTCTTTTTCTCTATTGTGAAACTATATACATGAAATAAACATTTAAATATAAGTGACATTTATTTATGAAAATTTACTTTCTTATACTTTAAGTTATATTGCATGCATGTAGTTTCAGGATGTTTGAGAATAGTTTCATATCTCTAGGAGTTATAATGTAGATTATAGGTTTTGGAAGATCTTTTATTTTTAGATTTAGTAAAATTTTAGTAATCAATAGGCTCCCATCATCTTGCTCTCTCTCTCTCCCTATCTCCATCCCTTTCTCTACCTCTCTCCCCTAAGTTCAAGATCTACCTATCTCTCTCTCCCTACCTCTCTCTCTCTTTCTCCTTCCCTCTGTACTTCTCTTTATCTCATCATTATCTCTCTCCACTTCTCTCTATCTCACCTATCCCTCTCTACCTCTCACTCCCTCCTCCCTCTCTCTTGATTGTTCTCTCCTCTCTCTACTTTTCTCTATCTCACCACTTTCTCTCTCCATCTCTCTCCCTCCCTCTCCCTCTCCCTCTCCCTCTCCCTCTCCCTCTCCCTCTCCCTCTCCCTCTCTACTTCTCTCCATCTCACCTATCCCCCTCTCTCGTATCTTTGTCTCACCTCTATATCTCTCTCTCCCCTTCCCTCTCTACTTTGTATCTCTCCTCTCCCTCTCTCTCCATCTCTCTATCAGTGAGAGACAAAGAGAGGTATGGAAGGAGGAAGAGGTAGGTAGAGATAGAGGAGATAGAGATAAGATAGGGAAGGCCAAAGGGAGGTAGGGAGAGAGATAGAGAGAGGGAAGGGAAGGTAGGTAGAGAGAGGGGGGGATATAAGTGATATAGAGAATTAGAGAGGATTGAGGGAGGGAGGGAGAGAGAGGTGATATATATAGAAAGAGGGAGGGAAGGAGAGAGAGAGAGAGAGAGAGAGAGAGGCAAGATTGACATAAGTAAAGAGGGAAGGAGAGAGAGAGGGGGAAGGAGGGAAGGAGAAGGAGGGAGGGGGAGAGAGGTTAGATAGATACACATAGAGATGGTAGGAGAGAGCAAGATATAGATGAGATATAAAAAAGTAGAGAGGGAAGGAGAGAGCGAGAGAGGGAGAGGTAGAGAGGGTTAGGTGATATAGAGATAAGTAGAGAGGGAAGGAGGAAGGGATAAAGAGAAGTAGAGAAGGAAGGAGAGATCTATAGAGAGTGAGAGAGAGGGAGGGAGAGGTAGAGAGGGATAGGTGAGAGAGAGAGATAAGTGGAGATGGAAGGAGGAAGATGGAGAGATTGAGAGAGAGTGGGATAGGTGAGATAAAGAGAAGTTGAGAGAGAGATGTGATATAGATAGAAGTAGAGAGGGAAGGAGGAAGTTGGGGTGATTGAGAGAGGGAGAGAGAGAGAGAGGGAAGGAGGGAGGGAGAGGTAGAGAGGGAGAGATAGATAGAGAGAATTAGTTAGGGAAGGAGGGAGAGAGAGAGTGGGGGGAGAGAAGTGAGATAAAAATAATTAGAGAGAGAGAGAGAGAAAAAAAAAGAGAGATAGAGAGAGAAGGATGGAAAGTTAGAGAGGTAGTTCTTGAGCTCAAGGGAGAGAGTCAGATAAAGGGATGGAGATAATGAGAGAGGTCTAGAGTGTAAGGGATAAAAACAAGTGAGATAGAGAGAGAAAAATATGATAGAGTTTGTTGATTACTAAAATTTTGATTTGAGTTGATTACTAAGTTTTGATTGTCTGAAAAAATATAAGTTCTTCCAAAATTTAGAATTTGCATTATAACTCCTAGAAATTTGAAACCATTCTCAGACATCCTAAAACTATATACATGAAATATAACTTAAAGTATAAGAAAGTAAATTTCCATATATAAATGTTTATTTCATTATATAGTTTCACCAAAAGACAAAGATAAGATAAATTTTCAAAGAAAAACATAATGCGCTCGCATTATGTGCAAGCCCATAACACAAACATACATTTCATTATAATGTGCTTGTGTTTTCTTTTCTTTTTTGGACCAAAAAGTGGAGTGGCCACTTTTTGGTCCCCCATCTTGATGCACATGACCATAAACTCATGAGAATATGTACATATATTGTGCAAAAGAGAGAAACTGTCACCTAGAAAAGTGGCATGCAATCTCCATGCAAGAAAATGGCACAAAAGGGTAAGTGCACAAAGTTGTGACACAATTAAGATACCACTTTTATTTTTTTACCCAAATTGAACATTTGGTGAGCACCAAATTTGGCGCTCGCCAAATGTGAATGATGACTTTTTAGAATGCATTTGATTTCTCTTTCTTTTTTTCTTTGTCTTTATCTGTCAGTGAAACTATATACATGAAATAAACATTTAAGTTAACATTTGTATATGGACATTTACTTTCTTATACTTTAAGTTATATTTCATGTATATAGTTTTGAGATTTTTTAGACTGGTTTCAGATCTCTTGGAGTTATAATGCAAATTCTAGCTTTTGGAAGATTTATAATTTTTTAGATAGTCAAATTTCAGTAATTAGCATGTCAAATTTCAATAATCAAGAGGTCAAATTTCAGTAATCAATAAGTTGTATCATCTCTCTCTCTCTATCTCACTCATTATTTATTTCTTATGCTCTAGACCTCTCTCTTACTCACTATCTCCATCCCTTTATCTATCTATCTCTCTACTCTCTATCTCACCTCTCTTTCTCCCTACCTCTCCCTCCTTTCGTCCCACTCTTTGTCTCTCTCCCACCCACCTTTCCTCTCTACTTCTCTCTATCTAACCTATCCCTCTATACCTCTTTCTCTCTCCCTCCTTCCCTCCCCCTCTCTCAATCTCTCCACCTTCCTCATTCCCTCTCTAATTCTCTCTCTTACACACACTCTCTCAATCTCTCTTTCCCCCCTCTCTCTCCTCTCTCTACTTCTATCTATCTCGCCTTGATCTCCCTTCCTCCTTCTCCCCTCTCCCTTTCTGCTTTTATTTATCTCACCTCTCTCTCTCTCCCTAAATCTCCCCTTCTCTCTCCTTCCCTATCTGCTCTCTATCTGTCTCTCTCCATCTCTACCTCTCCCTCCTTCCCTCTCTCTCTCAATATCCCCACCTTACTCCCCTTTTTGTATCACATCTTGGTGCACATCGAAGAGAGATAGAGAGAGAATGAGAGAGAGAGAGGATGAGGTGGGAGAGAGGGAGGACGTAGAGGAAAATAGGTATACATGAGATGGATAGAAGTAGAGAGAGAAAGTGGTGAGATGGAGAGAAGTAGAGAGGGAAGGAGAGAATGAGAGATACAAAGAGAGGTAGGGAGTGATGAAGAGAGAGATAGGTAGAGAGAGGAAGAGGGGAGATAGAGAGTAGAGAGGGAAGGAGAGAGAGGGGGGGGAGGAGAGAGGGAGAGAGAGAGATAGGGGGTAGGGAGTTATTGAGTTAGGAGAGGTAGGTAGAGAGATGGAGATGGGTAAATGCACAAAGTTGTGTCACACTTTTAGCCAATTTATCAACACAATTGAATTTAAGTATTTCTAACTAAAAATCAATTTTGGTGAAACATATGATCTAGTAAGATTCATTCTAGCTAAGTTAGATACTTCCACTACTTCTCAACTAAAATTGTTGGTTAAAAATATATGGAGCACCACTTTGACTCCAATTTACCAAAAAAATAAAATTATTTGAAAAACTTGAAGTTTCAATAACTCCTACTAGTGTAAATAACATTTTAAAAAAATAAAAAATACCCTTTTGTAGATCCATAAGTGTAGTTTTCAAAAATATATTTATTTGTCAATGGACCCTTGGTCTACTGGTGAAGTTGAAAGGTTCTAAATGAGCCCACCAGGGATCAAGTCTTGCTCAGTGCAAAGGCTTTGACACCAAAAAAGGGATGAGGTCAAGATCGTGCCATGGGCGAATTTGGCGGAATGGATACCCCTTAGTCCTTGGCTCTTAGCCGAAGAGGTTCAGCCCAAGAAGGCTCGTGCTCCCGTATTGGGTAGCTACAAATAATTTGTGGATGACCTCCATAATATATATTTATTTATTTATTTATTTTAATAGTTTAATTATTATTTATTTTTTATTTTTTATTTTTACTAAAAGTAGGTTATCGACACAAAATATTAGGTTGATTACCATGCCAAGGAAAAATACTAAAACTTATTAAAAAAATGATGCACTAGATAAAAGAATCTATTTCAAGATGGTATAAATTTTTTTCCATTTTAGCTAATATATTTACTATGAAAGTTGACGTCCAATGGAAACAACTGTTTTTGAATTCACACACATTTTAATATTTATTTAAAAATATATATTTATTAAAATTAGAAAAAACATGTCCATGCACTAAAGTTTCAAGCTATAAATACACACAAAAAAATTGAAAGAAAAAAAATAAAATTTACTATAAAAAGTTTGACGTCTCATGCAACAAAGAGAGAGATGTAGGTAGAGAGAGGGAGGGGAAGATAGAGCTGATTTGCATAAAATCTTAAGTTTGTGTGGCAACAAATAAAATATTGTAACAATTCCACATTTGACAATGTTTTGCTACAACTCCACACCATTAAACAACTTGAAAAAATCCAAAACAAACTTTAGAGACTAGGACCTCACTTCTCTATTAGACCAACAATTCGAAGAACAAAACTAGGTATATCAACTAACCATAGCCCAACACAAAGAGAACACTTATTGGCACAAAGGATCCAAAGTAGAATGGATTAAAAAAGAAAGATACCCATACAAAAAATAATGTGTAACCAAACATATAACCTTAAAGGCTTATGTCCAATATAAGACTAGAACAACCCCAACTGACTAGAACAACCCCAACACTTCATGGATCAACTATGTATACATTTTTTAAAAACCTCAATTTTGTGTTGCAACAAAAAAAAGGACTAGAACAACCACAACACTTAGCAAATTTGTTGTGTAACCAAAACAAAAAAATTCCATGCTTTTGTGCTCAACTGACATAATCTAAATTTTATGAGCAGACTCCAAACTCAAGATAGGTAGTATATTTGGGACCATAAAGCAACCAGAGATCTTTCTACCAATTACTATAAGGCCATGTGCATTGCTAGATACTAGAGAATTGTGAGCATCCCAAAATATCCTCATCCATAATACACCTCAAATTATCAATAAGTGACGATTGGCTCCAGTAAGTGAAAATGAACTCTAAAAGATAGTTTTCTTTTTTCAGCCCAACAGATGCCTTGGTCTAGATGGCATAGGTCTTTTCTAGTAGACTTTCTAAGATGTAATCAGACATGATATCCTCTAGGCCATTGAATCCAAAATAAATCACATGTTATTGAAGAAGCTCAATCTCACTTATCTTGTCCTAATAACCAAATTGACTAAAGACAACAAGTTAAGTGGAATTCCAGCCAATTGCTTTGTGCAATATAATTTACAAAATTATCTCTAAAGTTATTGCCTCTACAATCTCTCACTATCAATCTGGTTTTGTACTAGGTCGTCATATCTTGCTAGCATAAGAGTAGTCCAAGAGATTATGCATTCATTGCATACTCAAAAGACATTGCGTGACGGTCAAGCCAGACATCTCTAAAAATTTTGACAGATGCAATTGGAGCCTAAACACTCAAGCTGCAAAAGGAAATCCTAGACCTTCTGGGGGTAGGGGTGCTTTTGTGGATTTAGATAATCAACTGATTATAATCCTTGCTATGGATATGACCAAGGAGACCAAAAACCATGCTGAGGTAAGGGCATTGTTGAAAGGACTTTGGTTGGCAATTACAAAAGGTTCAAGAAATCTAATATTGGAAGGGGATTCACAAATAATCATTAGTGTTGTGAACCAAGGTGCAATGTCATCTTAGAAATTAGATTCAATCGTAGAATATAGAAACTAGTTGACCAGAAAATTTTATTCCATAAAGTTCCAACATATTCGTTGCAGTGTTGAACAAAATTTGCTTCAAACATGGATGGGTTTCGCTTAATTCCCCACACCTTTTTGAAAATCCTAGACTTTTTGTGCTTTCGTGTTTGCTCAAATATATTTTCTTATATGGATAGTGTATACATTATTTACTTCCAATTTTCCTAGGATGCTCAAATTCCCCATTTTTTATCTTCACACTATTTATTTTGTCTAAAATACAAAAAGTGGTATACAATTGTCTCCATATTTTCTTCTTCTCTAGGACTTTGCATTGGCACTGGAGTTTGTTATTCCTATTAAGCAATCCCTCATTATGTTCGCTATAGCCAACATTTTTCTTCCCTCAAAATGAGTAACAATGAGTAGCACCATGTCCCTCACCATGCTTCTAACATTACTCTTGTTCTTCCTATCCACTACAGAAAATGATGATGTAAAGGAAGCCTTACATAATTAACATGATGAAGTCCATGAAGCCTTAGAATTTTAGTCTACATGAGCATTGGTATGCTTCAATTCTTAACTAGGCAACTTCAATTGTCTCCACCTTAGATCCAAGCCTCTTGCTATATACGTATGATATAGTCCTCCACGGCTTTGCGGCCAAGTTTACTAGTGCAGAGGTTGTAGCTTTGGAGAGCATTGATAGCTATCTGGTTGTAAATTTGTCCTCTCTGTATAAACTCCATACCACATGCTCACCTCAATTTGTAGCCCCTATTTTGCAAAGTATTTGTGAAACTCTCCCTGTCAAGGCAATAACATCCGCAAGAACATAATGGCGGATGTTATGTCATTATTGTCTACATCTGAGCTATGTAATTTGGTAGACAAACTCTACGAAAAGCAAAAAAATGTGGCTTTGGAGGTGTGCTTGAAAATTCCAGAAAAATCAGCAACTGAAAAACAATTTGGCGATGTGAGATAGGTTTGCCAATCAATTGTGGATTTGCAAGTCCAATGTAAAAGCCTATCGGCTAACTAACGGTTATGCCCACCTTATAGTTTTAGGATTGCCAAGAAAGCACATTTAAGACTCCATTTTTTAAACATTATAATCTCAAGCTAGCAAAATTCCATCCTCTACTAAACCCAAGCAAGAACAATTACATCCAAGTGACAAAATATTGAATGATGCAATGCTTGTACTTTACAACTAAACCATGTACTCCAAGAGAGTGCCTGGAAAAGAAGGAAAACTTACCTTGTGGGACATTCATAACTCAATCAACAACTCTCATTTTGGTGCAAACAATGAGAATGCCAACAAAGCTTGTGGAGTTTGGATTTTCACTCACCAATTGTAGTTGCTTGAAAGTTTCTTGTTATGGAGTTTCCAATTTGGTGCAAGTCGTGGAGGATGGCATGACCTTAAGAATATAGGTTTGAAATAATGTTGATTAGTCTTTAGGGGGTTGTGTGTAATCACTAGAATGTGTAGCACCTCCTTCATACCGCTATGCATTGAGATGATTATACTTGGGGTGTGGAAAATGGATTCACAGCTACTAATTTCTCTTTGTTCTCTTTTTTTGTGAATTACTCTTTGTTCTCTTACATTTTCCTTTCAAAATAGAGCTCTCTCAACCACTCTACAACTCTACTCCACCTTAGACACCTCCATTCACTTGTTTTTTATTTTCCTACTCACCAATTTCTAGTTATGAGGTGTGATACCCTGCTACTCATGTCCAATGCCACGCCCATCTCCAAAATGCCTTCCTCACACCATTTTCTCCTTCTCCAAAACCTCACATTTTCTGTCAAAAACTGCACACTTTCTCCATGTTGTCTTGCTTCCACTTTGTGTCATCTCCCAAACAGGTCAAGGGCCTTCATTTAAGCTATTAAATCTACCTATATCTACTATTGTTGGTCATCTATGACCTCCAGATGCCCCTTCTACACGCTTGCTCAACTTCTTCATTTCTCTACTCTCTTCTACAAAATTACTCTTCCTCGCGCCATTTTCTGCCTTCCTCCATTGATAGCCATTGTCTACCTTATATTGTTGAAAATGAAGGTAATTATGTAGCTTTAAAACTTTGTAAAACTATTATACTGTAGATCTAATTAAGTGTTCTTTGTTACAAATTCTTTGTATGTGATTATCTGTTAAGATTCATTATTACCAATTGTAGAAGTAGACAGAAGATTGTAGAAGAATAAGACCAGAAGATAGAAGTGACACAACATATACTATGGAGAAACCCTTTCGGGAAAAAACTCCACCACTAGAATCAATAGTGCTTGTATTATTTAACCTTAGAACAAGATTACAATAATTATTTATCAATCCTTGTTTGAGATGTTTTTTTGCCTTCAACAATTCTTCTTCACAACCTGCAATAAACTCTCATGTGTCCAAGAATGAATCCACACATCCCATTCCATGCTTCACAAAAGTACTCTCTCTTAGAACTCTCTTCAACTTGCTGCAATAAATAGACAATTGTGAACATTGTAAACTCCAAAGAGTTGACAATTACAAGAGGATAAAACTCCACAAATATCTACGCCATTCTTGTGCAAGTAGAGTTCTTCCATGAAAAACAATGTCAAACCAAGTCCTTCATCAATTTGGGTGTCCCAAACTGAAGTCTTAACTGATTGTTGGTTTCGAATATATCTTTCAAGCTTCTCCTCAAAGTTGGCGCCCAAGAATGGGCCCACTTAACTCGGCCTTGTAAATATCTTCTCATGCAAAAGGTGTTAACTCCAAGATGCCAACTTGGGTGCCCAAGGTGGATCCAAGTCAATCTCTGTTAACTAAAACATATCTCTCCACCATTCATGCAAATATCATTCATGATTGATCATCCCCACTTAACTGAATGTATCACCTGTTATCTTTCATGCAACTCAAGTCATTAGTCATGCATTCCAAGTCAACTGAAGTCAACTAGCATTCAACTAAAACTAACTACATGCAACTGAAGATAACTAAACCATAACTGAACTGAAATGAAACTCCATTCATGTAAATATCAATTCCTAACTTCTAGGATCTTAACATGTATTACTAAAGTGTTATCTTTCCTCCAAACAGTTAACTTAAACAAGGTGGGTTCCACCTTCCATGTGTGCACTCCATGTGCTCCTATTTTGTAGGAGCTCTTCTTGGATGTCTCGACATGTTCCTATCATTTAGGAATAATTACAAATGTCAATTTGTTCATTTCATTTGAATTTAATCTATTTTTAATCCTAGTGTTGGAGAACACTTTCCAAGGACTTAGGAGATACATGAAATATATTTAGGATTGCAATTAAATGGCATCATATTCCCAACATTCTCCCACTTGACATTATACATTGCAATTATTCTAAACAATGAATCATTTATTATAAATCAAGTACAGGACTTAAGGCCAATGGCCTTCCTGCACCAAGAGAAGTTATCTGTAGAAACTAGTTTAGTAAGATAATCTGTAGCATTAATTAAAGTGTCAACTTTCTCAATTAATACCTTCCCACTCTCAACCATTTCTCGCACAAAGTGATACTGAACATCAACATGCTTAGTACGAACATGATACATAGGATTTTTGGCTAAACAAATAGCACTCTGACTATCACATTCAAGTTTAACTTACTTGCAATTAAAACCAATACCTTTCCCAAGTCTTTGTAACCAAACTGCCTCTTTGGAGGCATGTGAAACTGCCGAGTGTGTTGAACTCACATCCAACCAAGGTGTAGGCTTCTTGATCTTTACTGTTGAAAAAACTTTTCTTATAAGTAACCATTCCAACATATATCTCGTACCATAAGAGAACTCAAGCCTCACCTATTTCTCCAAGTATCCATGAGGACCTATAACCAACCAATCCATGCCAAAATCCAAATGCAACATGTAACCAAGCTATCTATGACACCGTGATAACCATCTCCTAAATGAAGATCATTCATACAAGCAAAATCATGGGCTCAAAACCATGAGCTCCAAAACCATGAACCAATTCAACTAGCACAAAACCCTATGTTAAAGACCACTAAAGGTTAATCCACTAACTCTAACCCAAGAACTAGTTTAACCCAACTGCCCTCCCCTTACCACCTCGGAGAACTCCTCTATTACCAGGGTTTTCCTTTCAAGATTGAGCAAGCCATACCAGGTCTTACAACCATCAATCCAAATACATTGTAACATATTTTTTTTATAAATCTGCAATAACACAATAGTAAAAGCTCCCACTATAGTCAAAAAAACCTTCAAACTTTTAAGAGAAAGGTACCCCAAACTCTACCCAATCGTTAGCTCTGATACCAAATGTTAAAAATGAAGGTAATTATTGTATCTTTAAGCTTGTACAACTATTATAATTACCTTCATTTTCAACATATATGTGATGTCTTATCTGATTTTTAATGGCCATGTTTCAAGCCCATTCCTACACCATTACTCAGCACCTCGAGCATGTGGTCATCAAGGGACGCCATACTTCTTTAATGGAATGGCTAGAAACCATCTTTGTTTACAGCACCCCAAGTCCTCTCCAATAAAGGCCCACATAGCAGGCCCATACGCAACCCATGTCTCATTAAATGCATATTCTGCCACCTATTTTCTTGTCGATGAACCCATACATGTGTGATTACTCTCTCATCCACTATTATTTAGGCTTGAACGAGTGGGATGTGACACTTTGAAGCTCAGCTACTATTATTTAGGCTTGACCGAGTGCGATGTGACACTGTGAATGATGTGATTAAGACATTGAACAGAGTGCCATTAAAAGTTGCCAAGCAGCCACTGGGAATGGACAGCCTGAAGAATGCTCTCATTCAGAAATTAAATCTGAAGTCAATGGAGGAGGTTGTTAAAGCTAAAATTTTGGCTGTTGGTAGTTACCACAGTTGGAAAAGGCTTTGTACAATAAACTTTATGGTGATTTTGCTACTGCTTGCTTTGTATTTAATGTTTGTGCCATTGTTGTAGATGCCACATGTCTTACAAGTTTACAAAAGAAAATTCTTAAAATAAACCAAATATGATGAAAAAGTGGACAGTGTCAATCAGGGCAAATATTTGTTCAGGATAGTTAGTAGTTATGCAATTTCTATTGACCTATACTCTGGCCCTTGCAGCTTTGAAGATCAGCTAGTAAAGACAGCAATGAATGATGTGATTAAAACACTTGGCAGAGTGTCATAAGAAGTTGTCAAGCAAACAGTGGGAATGGACAGTGTGAAGAATGCTATCATTCAAAAATTAAATCTGAATTCAATGGAAGAGGTTGTTAAAGCTGGAATTTAGGGTATTGATGGCATTGGCAAGACCACAGCTGCAAAGGCTCTGTACAATCAACTTTATGATGATTTTGATGCTGCTTTCTTTGTATTAAATATCCATGCCACTGTTGCAGGTGCGGCAGGTCTTACAAATTTGCAGAGCAAATTCTTAAAGATTTAACCAAATATGATGAAAAAGTGGACAGTGTTGATCAGGGCAAATCTTTGTTCATATGGCAAAGAAGCAGAACCAGGATAATTAATAATCTTGCAATTTCTATTAACCTCTCTGGCCATTGCAGCTTTGAAGGTCCATTAGTAAAGACAGTGGTGAATGATGTGATTAAGACATTGGACAGGCTGCCACTAGAAGTTGCCAAGCATCAAGGAAGGGACAGTATGAAGAATGCTCTCATTCAGAAATTATATCTGAATTCAGTGGAAGTGGTTAAAGCTGAAATTTGGGGTATTGATGGTACTGGCAAGACTACAGTCGCAAAGGCTCTGTACAATTGATTTTGGTGCTGCTTGCCTTGTATTTAACGTCCATGCCACTACTGTAGACACCACAGATCTTACAAATATGAAGTAGTAATTTCTTAAAGACTTCACCAAATATGATGAAAAAATGGACAGTGTTGATAACGGTAAATCATTATATGCATTGATTAGGAGCTGAACCAGGATAATTAGTACTTTTGAATGCCTATTGACCTACTCTGCCCATTGCAGCTTTGAAGTTCAGCTACTAAAGACAGTGGTGAATGATGTGATTAAGACACTGGACAAACTGCCATTAGAAGTTGCCAGGCACATGGGAATGGACAGCGTGAAGAATGCATTCAGAAATTAAACCTGAATTTAATGGAAGAGATTGTTAAAGCTGGAATTTGGGGTATTGGTGATAACTATAGTTGCAAGTGCAACGACTCTGTACAATCAACTTTATAGTGATTCTGATACTGCTTGCTTTGCATTTAATGCCTGCGATTGCTGTAGACACAATAGGCCTTACAAATTTGCAGAAGCAAATTCTTAAAGATTAAACCAAATATAATGAAAAAGTGGACAGTGTTGACGAGGGCAATTCTTTGTTAGAAGATCATTTTGGAGGAAAATGTGTGCTTATTTTGGATGATGTGGGTGCTGTTGTACAATTGGATACTTTGGATGCAGATCAGTTGGCCCCTTGCAGCAGAGTTCTTATAACTTCTAGAGAATACATTCTCAATGTTGCTCTAGTTTCATTTGAATGCATCCAAGAAATGATTGGAATGGAGATAAATGAAGGTCTCCAGTTATTTAATTGGCATGCTTTTCTTAGAGCATCTCCAAATCCTAGTTATGAGGATCTGTCTAAAAGAATAGTGCGAGTTTGTAAGAGGCATCCTTTTTCATTGGAAGTGATTGGATCCTTCTTGTATGATAAGCAGAATGACACAAGTTGCTGGAAAGCTCTTCACAAATTACTCACAACCCAGACATTCACGAAAGACTCTACATCAGTTACAGTGTTTTTCATGATGAGGAAAGTGAATATTTGTGGACACTGCTTGCTTCTTCATTGGAGAAAACAATTTTATAATATTTTCATCTAGAAAAAAAAAAACTCGGGTAAAAATTTCAATATAGTAAAAAATTTCACTATTGTATAAAAGTCTACTATTCTCCAATATAATAATGGATCCCTCACTTCACCTTTCAGCATATACAACTGCATGTAAATAGATAAATTGAAATTGATTTTACACATATGCAACTGCATGTAAATAGATACATTGAAATTGATTTTACACATTGCATGAATCATGCAAAAATAAATAAACAAATGCTTTAATCATTGCACTTATCCAGACAACACTAATAGTTGTTCTATGGAAAGTGTCTGACAGCCTGAATATAATTGGCAACTTCTCACCATTAAGGCAGAGGGTTAATGACTTCTACTCCATAAAAACATTCAATTCGGGCATTGGACCTGGAATACACCCTGCTGCCTTCATCTTCAAAAAAAAAAAAATTCTCCACATTTACATTAACCTTTGGATGTAAACAATGTCCTACACAAAACGCTTCATACCATTTCTTGGACTTCAATCCAACTACATCCAGGTATCTTTTTTATTCCTCTATCTTTAATCAATTTCCTTATATGTCGAACATCACCCCACCTACCCAGTTCTGCATAAATGTCTGAAAGAAGAACATAAGGTGCCGCATTTTTAGGATCTAACTCCAAAAGGAGTGTTGCCACAAATTCTCCTAGCCTTATATTTTTATGGTATCTAGAAGAACTAAGTATACTCATCCATACAGCCACCTCAGGTTTGAGTGGCATTTTGATGGTAAAGTTTAGGGCTTGCTCAAGATATCCTGCACGGCTAAGGAGGTCAACAACACACACATAATGATCCATTGTAGTATAACAGTCACTCATGCAATTGAAGTATTTACAGCCCTCATCCACTAGACCTGCATGACTGCATGCAAGTAAAAGACCAACGAAGCTTACATGATTGGGGTTAGTTCTAGAGTCTTTCATTAGTTCAAAGAGTTTGAGGGCATCCTTGCCGTAGCCATGCATGGCATATCCTGTAATCATTGTAGTCCATGAAACCAGATTTGGATGATGCAACTTGTCAAACAATTTGCGGGCATTTTGTATGTTGCCACATTTGGCATACATGTCTATCAAAGCATTCACAACAACACCTGACAAAATTCCACTTTCAATTATTCTTTGATGAAACTGCATACCCAGGTCTAATGCTCCCATTTTGGCGCATGCTGGAAGAATGCTAGCAAAGGTTGCAGAGTTTGGCTTTACACCTGCAAATTTCATTTGATTGAAAAACTCCAGAGACTTTTCAACAAGCCCATTTTGTGCATATCCTGCAATCATTGCAGTCCACGAAACCACATCTCTTTCAGGCATTTGTTTGAAAAACTCTAACGCTTCATCAAGAACTCCATTTTGGGCATATCCAGCAATTATTGCATTCCACGAAACCACGTTTGGTTGAGACATTTTATCAAACAGTTCACGTGACTTTTGTATGCTTCCACATTTTGCGTACATGTCTATGAGTGAGGTCACAACAACAACGTCTGACAAAAATCTGCTTTCAATTATTATTTTATGGAATTGCATACCCACTTCCAGTGCTCCAATTCTAGCACAAGATGTTAGCATGCAGGAAAAGGTTGCCGAGTCTGGCTTTACACCTGTTGATTGCATTTGCTTAAAAATCTCGAAGGCCTTTTCATCAAGTTTGTTTTGTATATATCCAGAAATGATTGCATTCCATGAGACCACGTTTGGTTGAGGCATTTCTTTAAAAAGCCATAAAGCCTCATCAAAACCATCATTTTGTGTATACCCTGTAATCAACGCATTCCATGAGACTGCATCTCGCTGAGACATTCTGTCGAACAATGTGCGTGCCTTCTGCATGAGTTTACATTTAGCATACATGTCTATCAGGGCATTTATAACAACAACATTTGGCAAAATTGCACTTTCAATTATTTTTTGATGTAACTGCATACCCTGTTGCAAAGCTCCAAATTTGGCACAAGCTGGGAGTATACTGGCAAAGGTAGCTGAGTCTGGCTTCATACTTGCCAATTGCATTTGTTTAAATATCTCCAAGGCTTTCTCAAAAAACCCGTTTTGTGCATATCCTGCAATCATTGTAGTCCAAGAAACCATGTTCTGTTGAGGCATTTCTTGGAAAAGCCTTAGAGCCTTATCAAGGACACCTTTTTCGACATATCCTGCAATAATTGCATTCCATGAGACCACATTCCGTTGCGCCATTTTGTTGAAAATCCTTAAAGCCTGGTCAAGGTCACCATTTTGTGTATATCCGGAAATCATCCCATTCCATGAGACCACATTCCGTTGAGGCATTGTGTCAAATATTTGGCATGCCTTCTGAATCCTTCCGCATTTGGCATACATGTCCATCAGAGCATTGGCAACGATAATATTTGACAAAAATCCTCTTTCAATTATTCTTTGATGGATCTGTATACCCTGTTCCAAAGCTCCCATTTTTGCACACGCGGGGAGTATATTGGCAAACGTAGAAGGATCAGGCGTGATCCCTGTTCTATTCATTTGGTGAAACAATGACAATGCCTGTTGAGGAAATCCACGCTTTCGGTAAGACGCAACTAACATATTGCATGAGGAGACGTCTTGTTCTCTCACGTGGTTCCGAACATCCACTAAACTTCCGTACTGTGTATGTTTCGCAGAAGTAAATCCCCTGTCATTTCTAAAAGAGCGGATTAGCTTACCGTCTCCACAGAGTGCTCTAAAATGGCCTATGGACAGCATTTTACGAACGAAGCATGTTATGGGGGATGAATTTTTGTTTTCAGCTTTGATTCAATGGGAATTGCATCATAAAAATGAATGGCATCTTGTTTCATATACCGAACCATGTTGTGCCCAAGGACGTGGACTGTTCAATTTGCCGATATCTTTCAATCTTTTCAAACCTGATGGGATCTGTAATTTAAATCCACTGCCCCTTATCATTTCTTTCTGGTTAACAATTCTCCCACAAAATTTAGATCTAAAATAAATTATCAACCACTCAAATCAGTTCTCTCCCTGAAGAGAACCTTGCGAAGCTGCACCACGCAGCGTGCTTCAGCAACGATACTGTAGTGTTCGAAGAACTTTTCTTGCATTGATGGCATGCCCAAGGGAGCATTTGTCCTTTGGTTGAAGGGAGAAATCTGACAGAGGGTCGGGAAGAGGAGACATTTGGCAAGAGGGTACCAATGCTGTTGACGACGAAGCTGAAAAACTTATGCTCCAATCTTTGAATTAGGGTAGGGTTGTGTAAAAGAGTAAAATTAGCTAATCTATTTTATTAAATAAGTTATATAAATAATTTCGAGAAATATTCTTTTGGAACATTTTTTATATGAGTTAGCATTAATTAAATATAAACAAATTTATTGAAAAAAATAAAAATTAACAAGTGTCACGTAGTGGTTAGTACATGTTTTTATGGTATTGAAATTATAATATTTTAGATTTAATAAAAATTATAAAAACTTACATTTAATTATATAATTAACAAAACTTACATTTATCTTGTTAAATAAGTTATATAAATAATGTTGAGAAATATTCTTTCGGAACATTTTTTATATGATTTAGCATTAACTAAATATAAATAAATTTATTGAAAAAAAATAAAAATTAACAAGTGTCACATAGTGGTTAGTACATGTTTTTATGGTATTGAAATTATAATATTTTCGATTTAATAAAAATTAAATGTAAGTTTTGTTAATTATATAATTAAATGTAAGTTTTTATAATAATAAATTATCTTATATGAAAATGACTCACTAAAGCTAATAAATTGTCTTATTTGAAGATGGTTCCTTAAATTATGGTTTGTGGTAGTAGAGGTACATGAGTCATATACATAATCTTTTATTAATGAATAAATTACATGCCTATATTATAGGAGTAGCATGCCTATATTGTAGGGTTGGACTTAACCAACACACTTTAAGTGTTGATTGTTTAGGTGGCTGGTGTGGGGCCCATGTAATATGTTGCTTCCACCAACTCTCGTTTTTGTTCCCTAAACAGTCTCATAAATTGTAAAGGTCACCAGTCAGCCACCCAATTCTTGTGCAAAAGCAAATTCAAATCACCATTGTCATGTTGTAGAAGTTCAAATGGATTAAAAGAAAGAGACCCTAGCATGGAATATGGTTATTGTAGCAAAATGGAAGGGGAATTCTCTTATAGACATGTATGCAAAATATGGAAGCATAGACAAGGCACGTGAACTTTTTGACCGGATGCCTCAAAGAAATGTGATCTCACGGAATGCCATTATTGCAAGATATACGCATAATTGAATTTGTTGAAAAGGCTTCAAACAAATTCAAGCAAATGCAACAGGCAAGTGTAAAGCCATACTTCACAACCTTTGCATGCAACCTCCCTGCCTATGCCAACATGCGAGCTTTGTAATAGGGTATGGAATCCATCAAAGGATTAAGGACAAAAATTTTGTCAAATTTTGTAGTGGCAACTACCCTAGTAGACATGTATGCAAAATGTGGAAGCATAGACAAGGGGCGTGAACTATTTGACCTGACTAAAAAGGGTAAGTTTTCCCATCGATTTTTGTTTTCAAACCAGTCAACACATAGTATTGCTTGCAAAATATTAAAGATAATTTTCCCCATCCTAATGATGGAATAGGAATAGAGACTGTGATCCCAAAGGCTGATAAGAAGATTTCACATATTTTCAGAAGGATGTTAACATTGTCGATGATAAATGTGAGACGAGGTGCAAGAAAGCTCAACTTAAACGGTGCTTAAATTACTGTAACAGTTGTTGTATGGTGTCCAACTATGTTCCAAGCAGGTATTGTGGTAATAAGATGAATGTCTAATATCAATAATATGACTTACTAATAATTCGTACATAACTTGAATTTTTCATTATACACAAATTCTCAACACGACTAGAATAATTTACAAATTAACAATACCACCCTCTAATTAATGAATCTTAAAACTAAAACTATTTAAGGCGTATCATGAAATTTGGAAATTTATCAGATGAGTTTCATATTATACTTCTTTATGAAACCAATCAAGTACAAAAATTGATAAATATCTACATCCACTTCAAATTAATCAAACTTAGAAATAAGAACATGTTGGTAATCTCAAAATAGATAAAATAATATCAAATAAATATACATTCATACCTCATGAGTGCTAGGAACTATATCGTAATATTAATACATGACACTAATCAAGTGATTGTTGAAGTCAAAGGAGAGGAAGTATATCATGGAAATAGCACACCAAGAGAGAATCAAATTGAGTACATAACATAGGGAAGCTACATGTCATAACAAAAATCAAGAATAAATTAAGTATGTACTTGTAATGTTTCCTTGGCTTAGGTTTTGGTGTTCGCTACATAATATATTTACCTCTATAATTTTAATAGTTAAGATGACACAATACAACTATATACATCTAACTACCATGTGGGGGCATCTAACCAAAACATAATAGTATAATACTATTGTATAAAGAGCGATAGGGGCACTATCTCACCTCCTACCTTGAGTTCTTTGTATAGATAACCCCTCAACCTTGATCCACTAGACTCTCCACATGATTTGCACTTAACTAGATATGGTTATCAAATTTACATGCATAGGGTGACTAAGAACATATGAGAATAGGTGGCACTCCATACGATTCATCTATTACAACTATTTATAGCTAACCTATAAGTAACCACTTAGAAAACAAGGTGTCCTTATTAACTACTAAACTCAATAAAATTTATCCCAAGGGTTAAAAGAAATTAAAAAATTATTGAACTATAAGGAGTCTAAAACCTCTGATTATCAAACATTTTTTATAAGTTACCATGTAGTGATAGATTAATGACTAAATAAAAGTAAAATACTAATCTTAGGATAGATACATTAGCTATCAAGAATTGTGACCTTATGATAATTCAATTAGCAATAAGTAAACATGATAGGGTTTGACTCTTTCATTATCACAATGCAACAATGATAGAAAGGTGAAATTTAAAGATAGTCAAGACTAAAGTAAGTACAATAATAATAATTCCAAAAAAAAAAATCATAGCTAGTTTTCTTAAAAAGAGTAGTGATAGTACAACTAACTCAATTTTCAAGTTTAATAATGTGACCATGACACTTATACATGTGAATAGGAATGTAACATGTCAAACGTTCACTAAAGTAATTTTTCCTAAGTTTTCACTTTGCAAGTAAATAGACTATGTAACTAACCATTGCAATAAAAAAATTATTTTCTTTATTGAGAAAAAATGAGCATAGATGTCACAACATAATCAACATGGATTCCATTTCCAAAATAATAAATTCACAAATTACAACATTCCAAGAATGTATTCAAGTACATACATAGCTCAACTGAGCTTCAAATCAATAGATATAGATGGTCCAAGATCCTCCTTTCAAATATTGGTCTTCTTGTTGCCTATTGAGGAGGAGAAGCATCACTCAAGCGCTTTTCCGACAACCACAGACTCATATGTGGTCCCCCGCACATCTATCATTCAATAGATCACCCTACCCTTCAACGAAGAAATTGATGGAGTAACCAAGTAACGACAACCAACTAAGCTTAGTTTTGTGTCATACATGACTAGAACTTGTAAACCCACAATCTAGGACCAGCATGCAAATAAATGGATCACAGTGAATTGACAGTGGAGCCAAAGGAAGTCACACTACTTTGGTCAAAGTGCTCTCACTCAATACTTCTAGTGATGGCCATCCTACTCACATACACTACTCAAGCTCAACTTGACTTTAGGCCACTATAATCTATGCATAGGTATTTCCTCCTATGGATAATATTTAACCCTAGAAACATCATATTCACTTTCCCACAAACTCTATGATATTTCTACTCACAAATCATATAAACAAGTTCCCTCCCTTCAATGGACAACAATTCCAGGAGAAACCCACTAGCTATCTAGTATAATCAAATATTTTTAGCTATGAATAACCCTTAAGCTATCCTTGTTTAATCATATCTAGTATAACATTACCTATGACAAACAATTCCTCCTATTATGGAGTAATTACAAACACTTTCACAGGAAAGCATAAACAACTTCTTTTTTCTTTCTAAAGCAAATGCTATGTTTCCCTAGTGCAAGAAATCTCAAGTAGTTCAAACAAAGCATTCAAATTCAATCTTTCATAAGCAAAGACAAATAAAAGAAGATAATATCCTCATGCCTATATTGTGCTTAACCAATTGACTGACTTGATGCTCAGCCTTCTACAATAGCTTCCTAGCTTCAATTTATCAACCCAAAGCAAGACTCTAACTCAAAATAATGCAATACTCTCACAAATAATTCTTAGCTCTCACAAAACAACTCTCAACTCTCACAGTATAATGTAGCAAAGTAAAATAGCAGAATAATGTTGTAAAAAAGAGAAGTGTGTCCCAAATGAGAGCACTAACCTCTTAATTTATATAGAAAAAGGATACATTGCAGCCTACAGAAAAGGCATGCAAAATGATAGCTTAATCCATGCAAGTCAACTCACTTCACTTAGCTTAAAAAGTGGCAGCAAACTAAACACAAACTTAGCATATGAAGCTACAGGTCAACCCATTTATTTGATAGCAGCAAGATACTTATTCAATTGTGCTCATGTTAAAATGATGACAGTTAAATAGCATTAAAGATGGACTTCTACAGCAAATAGAACTTCATATTCTGGTGGCAAGTATACAACCATTCTCCCTATTGTTTGGGTGCGGCTTTACCCTTTGAAGCAGTCTTCATTCTACAAGCAACACTCATTCTATGTCGACTTAGTCACAACTTTATTAAGCAATATAACAGAAATGAGTCACTTTTCAAAGATGGTGTATTTATTTGGTACTTTGACCAATTCACATCTTATTGTACGCTTTTCCTATTCTCATGCATTTCACTTTATTTTGCAGTTGGTATCTATTTAATCGCTTTATATAATAGCATTCAATGTTGAGTAATTTATTGTTTAATAATTCCAAAATGCATTGTCCATAATATCAACAATGGTTTAATATCCATATCGACCATATTGTTGTGCAATACATAGCATATAATTCGACCTTTACTCAATGCCAATATATGTTATGCATAGCCTTTAAATGCTTTGTATATGTTACATACAAATTGGCCCATGTTTATGTAAATAAATCGACCTCTAAGCATTACTTATGTTAATCTATCTCCAAGCATATATTCATATATGTGCATATACATACATATATATATATATATATATGTATATATATATATATATGTATATCAATAGTATCACACACACACACACACACATATATATATGTTAATATATATATCTCATGTCAATAAAGTATGTATACATTCGATATGCAAATGATACGAACAAGTTAACATTATCATAGTAATAACAATTATATCAGTTGTGTACATATATATATTCCTCTATGTACATATATTGATACATTTGTATGGGCACATCCGTTTTCCAAACATACATGTGTATCGATACATGTATACATATGGATATATGTGTATATCATATATACATATATATACATATATATATACACATTTGGTTGCACACCAAGCACATACACTATTACTATTGTGTTGATAGAGAATAGATGTGTGATGTATTTATACATATACACATTCATGTCATATTGTCTATTTGATAGCTCCATGCTCACAAGAAACTCGTTCATAAGTGTGCATAGGTGCATCTACCTATGTACTCTCATGTACTTGTTCATGTGTATCGACTATCATCGACATGCATATGTATACATATACATGCATTCCATGTGTGTTCAACTCATCAATACTAGCATAGTATTATAAGGAAGAACTCATAAGCTCTAAACATAGATTAACATCATCCAAGCATGCATTCAACAGTAATTATGACCCTTACTAATGCAGACATTCATACTAAGGATGACTTAACAATTCTTGATACAATAACTTGACTCAACCATTCTACTGTGAGTGTGTGTGTAAGCTCAGATAGGTTACGTTATTGGTTGCCCAACCAAGATCTTCTCCTGAGTGATACTTCCCCTCACACCTAGAGGATTGAACATATACCTACATCAACTAACACATTCCCACGGTAGTGAATTGTTCATCAAAATATGCATTAGACATAATATCTCTCCATAGTTAGAATATCCAATTCAATAACTATCCATTTCACATATATGTATTTCTTCACATATCATTAAATGAAATAACATTCATTCATAATTCATTGATAAAAAAAGTGCAATCACAATTTGTTCTCATTTAGAATTCAAATAACATTCACATTTACCCTACATAGTAATAGTAAATAGTAAATACACAATTGGGGTGTAACATACTCCCCCCTTGTGAATCATCATCCCCGATGATTTTTATGTAGCAACATAAACTAAATAAACAAACAATATATTGTTTTACAAGTACTCTTAAATGCATCTAAAACATGAGGAAACTTTTCGTGTATCTCAGCATAGTCTTCCCAAGTGGCAGTCTTTCACATATTATTCCCACTAGACTTTGCATTGCAAGACTTCCCTATTACACAAGCGAAGCTTACAAGTTCCGAGCACCTTAATGAGTTTGACTATTACTAATCCTGGGCTCTATAAATGTAAATCATTCCAATCAATCACATGATTATCACTTGGTATATACTTCTTTAGGTAAGACACATGGAAGACATTATGCATCTTGGCAAGAGTTGGTGGCAATGTAATTCGATAAGCTACAAGATTCACTTCCTCAAGAATCTCAAAAGGTCCTACATAACGTGGAGCTAGTTTGGAAGACTTCCCAAATTTCATAGAACTCTTGTGATGTTTCACTCTCAACAACACCTTGTCACCTATCGAAAAATTTTGAGGCACTCTCTTAGCATTAGCATATCTTTTCTATCTATCGTTAGCTTCAGCCAACCTTTGCTTAACAATTCTTATTGGCTCTTCCATCTCAGTCAACATTTCTGGCCCAAGACTTACTCTATCCTCAATTTTGTCCCAACTTATAAGAGTTCGACACTTTAGACTGTATAACACTTTGAAAGGAGCCATCTTTATTGTGGAATGGTAAGAATTGTTGTAAGAAAATTCCACTAAAGGAAAGTAGTCTTCCCACTTGTACTGCTAATCCATGCAATACATTCTAAGTAGGTCCTCCAATACTTGATTCACCCTTTTAGTTTGTCCATCTATTTTTGGATGATATGTTGAGCTAATATTCAATTGAGTCCCAAGTGCAGAAAACAAGGTCTGCCAAAACCTAGAAGTGACGCGTGCATTTCTATCTGAGATAATCTTCTCAAGAATCCCATGCAACCTAAACACTTATTGCACAAATTTTCTCGCTATGATAGGAGCCCCATTAGTTAGGTTCTCGGGGATGAAATGCGTCACTTTGCTGAGCTTATCCACAACCACAATAATGGCATTGTGCTTATTCCTTGACATAGGCAATCCTTGCACAAAGTCCATACTTAAATGACTTGCCACTTTCTCTCAAGTATATCATGCGGGTATAACAAGCCTGCAGGATGATGATGCTTTGCTTTCACCCTTTGACATTTGAGACACCTAGCCACAAATCAAGTGCCATCTCCTTTCATGCCCTTCCAAAAATATAATGGCTTAACATCTACCATCATTTTTGTCACACTAGGTGTCAAGAGTACGGTGCTTCATGTACTTCCTTCCATACCAAATTTCTTAACTCTTCCGAGTCAGGTACATACATTCTCCCCTTATACCTAAGTATACCACTAGGTTCAAAATGGAAACCTTCATACCTAGCATCATGTGGATTGCTAGTGAGTGCTTGCTTAACTTGCAAATAGTACTCATCCTCTTTGCATTTCTGCAACACTTGTCCTTTAAAATCAATTTGAATGGTCAATATGGAAGCAATATGACATCTTCAACTCAAAGCATCAGCAACATGATTTTCTTTCCATTTAATATAATTGATATTAAAGTCATAATCAACTATTAACTCTAACCATCTTCTCTATCTAGCATTCAGATTAGGTTGAGCGAATAGATACTTCAACCCATGATGATCAGTTTTTATTTCAAAGGGTTTCCCTAACAAGTAATGCCTCCACATTTGCAATGCATGAACCACAGTTGCTAACTCCAAATCATGTGATGCATTATTCTACTCATAGGGTTTTAGTTTCCTTGATTCGCAAGCAATTACTTGCCCTTCTCGCATTAACACACCCCCTAAGCCCTCTCCTGATGCATCTGTGATAACAGTAAAGTCACCCTTAGGATCTGGTACTTTCAAGATCGGTGTCATAGTTAATTTCTCTTTGAGTAGGTCAAAGGCTTCTTGATACTTCTTTGTCCACTCAAACTTCTTCCCTTTCTTCTGCAAAAAATTAATTGGAAATGCTATCTTTTAGAAATTTGTAACAAACTTTCTATAGTATCCTACTAGACCCATAAAACTTCTTACTTCTGAGACATTCTTGGGTACTGGTCATTCAAGCATCACCTTGATCTTAGCTAGATCTACCAAAACTCCCTCTACTGAGATCACATGTCCAAGATAATGCACTCTCTTCTGGAAGAAGGTACACTTAGAGAGTTTCTCATACACCTTATGTTCCCTAAGTCTTTGTAGAACTATCTCTAAATTCCTACAATGATCTTCTTCATTCCATGAGTAAATCAAAATGTCATCTAGGAAAACTAAGAAAAATTTATCTAGGCAATCCCTAAATACACTATTCATAAGGTTCATAAATGTTGCAGGTGCATTTGTTAAACCAAAGGGTAGAACTATAAACTCATAGTGTCTAAATATGGTTTTGAATGCAATTTTAATGATTTCTTCATCCTTAATTCTCAATTGATGGTATCCAGGTCTTAGATCTATCTTAGAAAATATGGTAGTTCCCCTCATTTGATCAAAGAGATCATCAATGTGTGGTAACGGGTACTTATTCTTTACCGTACATTTTTTAAGCATGTGATAATCTATACATAGACACAAAGTACCATCCTTCTTTTTCACAAAGATGACCGGTGCTCCCCAAGGTGAAACACTTGATCTTATCAACCCTTTAGACAATAGTTCATCCAACTATGCCTTAAGCTCCATTAGCTCCATTGTCATCATTCTTTAAGGTACCTTGGAAACAAGTTTGAATCCTGAAACTATATCAATTGAAAAGTCAAAAATCCTTTTTCATGATAACATAGGTAATTCATCTGGAAACACATCCAAAACATTTCCCAGTATAGGATACCTCTCCATATCCGGCATTCCAGTTTCTTCCATTTCACCATCTTCCATCTCTTGGAAGCTCTGTGATTCCAAGTTATCAATATTTTCTTCAAGTTTTTCCATCTTGACTGCAAAGAGTTTACACCCTTTCTTCTTAGTCCTTAACAATTGCAATGTTGATATTTGACAAATCTTGATCTCTCTAGGTATCCCTTGAAACTTTACTTGATTACCAAGATCATCTAGGCATTCTACTATTTTAGCATGTAAATCTACCTTAGCCCCATGTCTCCATAACTAGTTCATACCTAGGATAACATCATAGGATCCTAAATGTGTGACATATAGGTTCACTTGAATAGAAAAACAAGGTAGCTCTATCCTAGCCTCGAACAAACATTGTTCCACCTTTGCTCTTGTCTAGTATGCATACTCAACATCCTAAGACTTTGTCATGTAACCAGATTTTCTAAATATAAGTATAGAAATGGGTAAGCCAAACAAAATACCTGGAGTCTCTATTGGAGTCACTTGATACTCCACCTGGCGATCATCCACAGCTGCATGTATGTTTTGTTGGAACATTGCTTGCTAGGTAGGCAGTGGATTACCATAAGATCGTGACCCAAAAGTCTTATTTGGACATTGATTATCATAGTGGTCTCCTCCACATGTGAAACATCCAGTAGTCGGTCCTTTCTTCCTCGCAGCTTCTCCAGACTTGGTAGCATTTCCACCAATATTGTTGGTATTCCCACCACTAGAACCATTCCTCTTACATTCCCTTCTTGATTCTTTCCCACTATTACGAGATCCTTTTTCCCCTTGCTTTTGTACATTTTGCACAACTTCAACCTTCTTTGGAGTTGGTTTGTTCTAAGCTCGCGCAATCTTCTTACGATTTTTGTTTTCCTAACGGATGGAGATAGCCTTGAGCTTTTGCTCATGTTTAACCACTTTATCATACACAAGATCCATAGTAGCTGGACCGTGAACATCTACCTCTCCTCTAATTTGACTATTAAGTCCCATGATGAACTTTCTTATACGAAAGTGTTCATCCTTCTAGTACATAGGAATATAATGCAACAAATGGGTAAACTTCTCCCAATACTCATTAACCGTCATCGAGCACCTTTTTCTCAAACTCTAAAAATCCATGAGGTTTTGGTCAAAATAGAGTTGGGGTAACCATCTATTATGAAAAATTTCAACAAATTCACTCCAAGTCAGTTTCCATGAGTTAAGATTGAGTTCCATCTTTTTATTCATCCACCGGTTGAGGCTTCTCCTACTAACTGGTATGCTCCCCATGCTGCTTTGGTGACCTTGGTATAATTTTGAATTTCAAAATACTTCTCCATTTGGACTAATCAAGCCTCAACTTCATCTCTGCTAGTGCTTCCCTCAAACTTAGGTGGGGTGATTTTCTTCATATCTCTAGAGAGTTCAAAAACCATACGCTTCCTATTAGTTTCCTCAAATGGAGAAGGTGATTTTTCTCTCTCATGGTCATTAGTTTGATCATGTTCATGAGAATATTTTTCTCCCTCATTCTCATTATTCAAAACTTCCTTCTCAACTCTATTCTTTATCCTTCTTTCTTGCTCTAGGTTTTCCAACATTGGATTTGGTCTAGTCTAGCTTCAATTCTTACTGGTCCTTTCCCAACTTCTTGGACTCTACTAGGATTGGTTCATGTTCTCACCATCTTCGCAAGAACGGATTCTACCTGAAGGTTCATTCATATTAGATTTAATCATTCTTTCAATTATCTTACGGAAAACATTAAAATGAGCTATCAATCATACATAAGACTTGTATTGAGCCTCCCTCTTCATCTTTCTCTTTGCATCACTAATTCAAGAAAGTGTGTGACTGAAGGTTTTAGTGTTGCTTAACTAGATGGCATTGTCATAGTTGGTACCCTCAATTATCCTAGTGATGGCCTCTCTTTCCTTCTTGGCCTTTAGGTAGCACTCATTCTCAATTACTGACTTCTTGGCAATTAACCTAAGATACACCATCCTGGCACAAGAATTTCCAAACATTAGATAACGTTGGATAGAAAGAATAATGAGCTCATAGGTTACAAAGCTAAACCTGACTCTAATACCAAATGTAACATGTCAACCATTCACTGAAGTAATTTTTCCTAATTTTTCACTTTGCAAGTAAATAGACTATGTAACTAACCATTGCAACAAAAAAAATATTTTCTTTATTGAGAAAAAATGAACAAAGATATCACAACATAATAAACATGGATTTGTATAAGAGTGAATTTGCACCCTATGTGCAATTCCCCTTTTTTCCTTTTTCCACCTTAGAAAATCAAGGTCGAAGGCTTAAGCCCACTTACGTCCGCTGTTGGCGGTCCACTTGGAGCCTATTTTGAGTGTCAGTGGAGACCTTCCTATTGAGGATGCCTACGTAACGCACAGATGTCCACGCGGGGCACTTATGTCCCTGGTAGATTCTTGTGGTTGAACCTGCAAATGCATTATTCTTCCCATTGGCGATGAAGTTGTAATGCCCCCTTCGGTCGACTGACCCGAATATGGCCATTTTTCTCCATCCTTTCTTCAAATTCATCTCTTCAACAAGCATTTCATCCTCTAAGCATTCAATTGAACTCTTCAGAACTCTGGAAGACACTTCACAGCTTCTAGAATTCAGTTGAACTCCATTCTATCACTCCACAAGCTCACTTTCACTCACTTCAAGCATCCAAGCATACCATTGCAACCCAAGCTTCACTCTGTCACTTCGGTAGAGCACATTTGGGACCACACCATTACAATAGAGGCTTGAGCTCCTCTCATTCCTCCCCCAAGCAGCCTTGAGTGCTCTTGGTGGAGGTGGTAATCTTCCCTCTCCTCTCCTCTATCACTTGGTTGAGTAGCATAGTACTGCTTTGTAGTGTTTGTATTCTCTTTATTTTATTGCTTCTTTATCTCGCTTCCTTGGCTGCCCATGGAGGTGGAAACACTTAAATGAGGGTCTGACTAAGGTAGGCCCCTATACTTCCACCCAACATTTTCCCTCTTTCTGTGTGCAGGAGTACATGCTCTTGAAAGGATCAACTGGTGAACAAGTTTCTCAGTGAGGTCCTCCTTGCCCTTGTCACTCTTGCATTTCTACTTTACAACATTAGAGAATACTTTGTTTATTTGTTAGTGTCATTCTGGCCCTTTAGTTAGTCAGCTGGGTCGTTAGTCATTTTAGCAGGTTTGACCTTTTCTCTGTTGTTGTCTGGTCATACGGACGCCAATGCACTTTAGAGACGCCAGCGCGCCATGCTGTCATCCAAAGACTGTGCTTACATCTTCAGACAGAGAGCTCCCTAAGACACAGAGTTGAACCTAAAAACTGTCTCACCTAGCCCTGCATTGAAACTCAAGATTGTAGAGTGGTTGTAGGATATCATAGTCCTCATCATTCTCACTTTATAACCCTAAACATTGCACTTAGCTAAGGTAAGTTAGGGTAGCCTCTCGTATCTTGACCCTCTGTGACCTAGAGTCTTGCATGCGGTGGTCCCCCTCTCTTACATTTTTGGTGAACCTTATGTGAACCAACATCTATTCATATGTTGGTGTTGGGGCTTCCCTCGAGTATTTCACAATAGTTGTGTCCTTGGGTCTTGTGAAATTTTATGAGAAACACAACCCAATCCACAACTTCTTGGCATATCATGAGGAGAAGTGTATGACACCTCCCGATGGATAGGACGAAGATCTCACTTGGTCTCTCTACAGGCCTTTTCTCTAGCCTTGTTGTTAGTTTGGTTATGCAGGAACAATTATCAAGGAATGAGATGGGATTCGCTGATGAAATCGATCACATTCCCACTCCTACATCTCCCATGCCATCATTGGTGGATGAGCATGAGGTCATTCAAATCCCTACTAAATATGTGTCTGCCCTTGCAAAATGGTTGGGCGACCTTGAAAACCATTTGGAAAGAAATCCAAAGATGGCTAGAGCTGCTCGGGTTGTTAGTGAACTAAAGCATATGATGGGTAAAGATCGAATAGGCATAGAGCTTCTAAGTAGTCTCCTCGATCTTGCCAAAGTGTGCACTCCTTCGAGCAACCCTAGCTTTGCACAAGGAATCACCTTCAAAGAGTGTGAGGGATAGTTAGGGGTATCAATTCCTCCCACGTCCGTTTACATGGCCGACACGGTCCCTTCTATTAGTATCCCTTCTGTCCCTAATCAACCGGAAACTATCAAGGTGAATAAGGTCTCGTTGGGCTTTAGCTTTACCCCTTATGTCACCTTTGGTGGTGGAGGTTTTCATGGAATAGGTGGTGGAGGATTTGGTAGTGGTAGTGGATTTGGTGGCAGAGGTGGTGCTGGCAGAGGCGCTTCCGGTGGAGGTCATGGCGGTGGTTCCGGCAGAGGCCCTACTGGCGGCGATGGCTTTGGTAGTGGCTCTGGAAAAATTCACATCAATGGTGGCTCTGGAGAAGGTTCCTCTGGCCCTCTACCTTCTAATGACCCTATTTTGAATACTCTGCTTCAGAACATGGGTAAGATGCAGAACCAATTAGCAAGCCTTTCCCAGGCCTCTGCCCAGCCTATCTTTTAGCCTTTCTTTTGACATAGCCTATTGTCAGTTGCTATCTTGAACACTCCTTTCCCTCAAGGAATGGATATCCCTAAGTTTGAGAAGTTTGGTGGCAAGGGAGATCCCCAAACACATGTGTCTTCCTTTAACGCCCTTTGTACTGACCTCTTCCATCATGACGCATTGATGGCTAAACTATTCCCTCGTTCTCTCAAGGACACAACACTTGAATGGTATTGTTCCTTTCCTGACAATTCTATTTTCTCATTCAACCAACTTGGTAATCAATTCCTTAGACAATTCCAAGCAAACATCAGGCTGAAGATGACCTTTTAGGATCTCGTCCAATGTAAACAAGGAGATAATGAAAAAATCATTGATTTCATAGTGCGCTATCAAGCGCTCCTTTGAAAAATCTCGTATTAGCTGCCTAATTTCGATGTGCAGAAGGTTTTCATATGCAACTTGCAAAGGCCTTGGCAAGAGAAGTTCACCTTGATGAAATACCCTTCTTTTGCGCATTTGTGTGCAGCCTTACGAGAATACCAAAAAACAGTTGCTCAATTTGAGGGACCTTCTTCGTGTTCCCATTTTGAGGAAAAATCCATCGTATCAATCTCTGGGAAGGGAAAAGTTTTTGTGAATGTAGTAGCCGTTGTCGATGACAATGGCCTCAAACACAACTGGAAATTCATGAAGTTTTCTGAGTCTTATACTTTTGTCTTGCATAAGATGAAGGATAAGATCATAAATTTTCCTATCCCTAAGCCTATTAAGGAACCTTACCCTAATTGGTATGATGGGAGCACTTATTGTTAATACCATCATGTTAATGGACATGATACTGAATGTTGTATGCAATTGCATCATGAAATACAAGACCGCATCGAGGATGGTACCATTCATCTTGATGGGAATAAACAGAACACTAACAAATCAGTGGCAAAGGAAAATAGTGAATTGTAGATATACACAGACCCATTCCCATCACACTGTGCGAACATGATTGTTGATCCCACTAATTATTTTACCTAGCCCGAGGCCTATGTTAATATGGTCACGGTAACTTCCACCGTTCCACCCGCATCCAGTTCGCCAGATATTACATTTACATCACAAGATTTACCCTTGAACAACAAACCTTCATCTCTCTACATTCCTGCTCGTATAAATGGTAACATTGTGACAGGATTCTTAATTGACCCCACAAGCTGTGTGAATGTTATTACTGAAGAAACATTAGTATTGAATTCACTGCAAAAGGAAAAATATGAAGAAACAAAATCGACCATTCGTACCCACGATGGTATGGGTCTTAAACCCTATGGCTCGATTACCTTGTCTATCCTAGTCGGACCTAGGATTGTTGACACAGTCTTCAATGTCATCCCAAAGTCGGATCTGTTCAGAGTGAAGCTAGGCATTCCCTAGTTAGCTTCCTTGAATGGGATCACCTCCATTATTCACAAGTGTTTAAAATTTTCCCACAAGGGTGTCGTGCATGTAGTGCATGACACCGGATATCAACCCTTGGTATCTCGTGGTGGATATTCATTGGATCACTTCTGGCCCTCCCTAGTCAATTTGCTTCCTCCAAGGAAAAACCTACTTTACAAGAACTATGTGAAGTATAAGACTAGGGTAAAAGGGGAGCCAAAGCTAACCCTTCATGTGACAGAGCAATCGGTTACCTCCTCTTCTCGAGAAGAGAAGAAGAAGCCCGCACCAACTATTATTCCTTCCTCGAAAGGGAAGGAAAATTCCATGTCGACACCTTCACCTTCCCGCAAAGGAAAAGAGAAGGCTATACCATCCACTCCCTCGAAGAAAGAGAAGAAGCCTATGATGGCTCCCTCTCCTTCTTGCAAAGGTAAAGAAAAAGTGACCTTTTTCCCAAACTGCCGCGTCCTCTCCCCTTTCCTAGGAAGAGTACTAGATGAGAAAACTCAGTGGCTACCCACTAAGTCCGATCATCCCTCCTTGGCGTAGGTCCAAGATTAGGATTGTGAATCTCCCTAATGAATTTCCTGGACTGGGGTATTATTTATACAGCAGAAAGAAAGGTTCTCACAGAGAATTCGATCTGAGGTCTCCTACCACTTCTGCTTACAAAGTAGTGAGCAGAAAGAGGCCCGTTGTCGAGGCTCTCAAGCTGACTCCTCTTGTCACTCCTCAGCCTACTCCCCCTGCTCCCGTATAGGAACCCATTCCTCTACCTAAGACAGTCGTAGTGGATGTTCCTATGGTTGAGCAATAACCTCATGTCCCTTCACAAGCTCTAGCTTCTAACTCCAAGAGTTGTAGAAACCATCTTGCACGTGAACGCAAGTGCCAATGAAAGGCTCTTTTGGCCGAGAAGGTTACCTCACAATAGAAGGAGGAAGGAACAACTGCTCCTATTTCAGGACATCCTACATCATCTTCTTCCTCCCTTTCTTCTGTTTCTTTTCATTCTGATCCACTTTCGACTTCCATTGCGAGCACGAATGCGCCTAACCCTAAACGGGTGTAGGTGTTCATTGTTCCTTCGGTGGAGCCGCCTTTGCTAATGTCCATCTCGAACATCCATCCCTTCCCAAATCCCATGGATATGGTTAATACCTTAGTCGTATCCATTGCGGTTCTTTCTTCCTCTTCCTCTACACCCCTAGCTTCGTCTGTGGGGAGTTCATCTCCTCCAATGAAGAAAGAGACAAAGATTGGTCCTTTTATCAATGAAGGATGTAAGAGGATTCCACCTTCTTCTCAAGGTGGTCCTGTGATGACTTGTTATGTCCTTGTGATAAAACCAGTCTTGGCTTCCCTTGAGTTCGTCACCACTCCTAAGTCATTCTGTGATCTTAGCAGTGAACCTCAGGCACAGCCTACCTCATCCATTAAGAATAGACATGGTGCTCGTATGGGATGCATGTTTAATTCTGTGGATGAGGTCCCAACCTTATTGGCGATCTTTGTGAAGTCGCTAACCTTGACTCAACAAGAGCTCGACGGAGAGGACCTCGAGGGGCCCTCTTCCTTAGCCCTTGTTGTGGGAGGGTCAGATGCTCCTCCTCTTAACATCCCACCATTGCAAGCTTGTACTCCTTCCCCTTATGAGGATTTAGATTGGGAAGCAGATGACCTCTTGGTTGATCAATGTTAGGAGGAGGCCCCTTTTTCTTAATCTTGTGCGTGTGTGTGTGTTTTGTGATGTGTTCCCCCATACTTGTGCTATGTGTGCCTAGATGACCATCGTCACCCCTATTGGTGTTTGGATACAGGTGTGATTTTTGTGTCATGAACCTTCTTCTATTTGTATCATCATTCTTCCATGTGTTGTGCTTGAATTTCAATAAATTGGGGACGATGCAAAGCGTTGAGGGCATTTAGACTTCCCTTCCATGTTGACCCAATTTTTAATTTTTACTTTGTTTTATGTTCATTCTTCTTGATTTGGTTGGGGATTGATGATCTTTTTCCTTGCATTGCAGTTACCTATTATTATTATATGAGCTTGGATGGATTTGACCCTGCTAAACCAAATCCCCTTGTGTCCTTTATTTGTATTTTTATTTTCTCTTTTGTTGTCTCTTTCTCTTTCTCTCTTCTTTGCTTGAGTTGTCCCTCCTATGTGTGACAATGCTCTTCTTCAACACTTTTATTTTTAGAAAATGAATTCATTGACAACGAATCTTTTCTTGAGAGTCTTCACAAATTTTACCTTAGAATCACATTCTCAACGCGGAACATTAACGAAATGTGTTTCCTTCATCAAAGGTTCGTAAAGAAAGGACTTGAAGACCTTCCCTCGAAGTGGGAACTACTTTTACTTCCCCTCGCGTGGGGGCATATCCTTCCTTTCAAATTCCTTGATGAAATGAACATCTTTTGAAAGGATTCCTTGATGACAAATCACTCTAAGAAGAACAATTGCTTTTGAATTGTGTGTCCCTTGTGTGGACCCCCCTTCTTCCTCATGGCGGGTTCCCAAGGGACCCTTCCTTCAAAGGCTTTTATGACAAATGGATTCTTTCACGTCTAGCCTGGGAGCAGCCTAACTAGGCTCATTCCATTCACCCTTTCGCATCTAGCTTGGGGGCAGCCTGACTAGACCTTACTTTTCAAACAACGCATCCCTTGAGTGGACCCCTCTCCTTTTGAAGGGTTCCCAAGGGATCCCTTTGAAAGTCTTACTTATTGATGGTCTACGTGACCAACCACTTTTGACATGTTCTATCTGCGGGTAGACATGTCGTCACTTCCTGAATCTGTGAAGTCCGCTTTCTCAGGTTCCTCTATGAGAGAGATCTTGGGGGATACCTCCCTGCAAGACTGAGAACTTCTAGGGTGCTTTCCTTTGATCTTCCTTCATGCGAGATATCTTCGGGGCGGCTCCCCTGAAGGACCAAGAACATGTAGGGTGCTTCTTCGAGTGTTCTTCATGCTTGAGTTTGTGGAGAATACCTTCCCTATAGGACTGAGAGCATGTAGGGCACTTCCTTGGGGATTCCTTCATGCGAGAGATCTTGGGAGTTTCCTCCTTGCAGGTCTGCAGGCCTATAAGACACTTTTTTGTTCCAACTTCATAGTTTTGAGCAGCTATGGAGTCCTTTGCTTTTCCTGCACCTTTAGGTACGCTAGACCGAGTACTGCTTCCTTGAAGGTTCAGGTATACTTTTCTAACCTTACACTCTTCTTGATCTACTTTACCGAGCACTCATCGGTACTCGTGCTCGCTAAAGTGAGGGAAAAATGTATAAGAGCGAATTTACACCCTATATGCAATTCCCCTTTTTTCTTTTGTCCACCTTAGAAAACAAAGGTCGGAGGCTTAATCCCACTTAAGCCCGATGTTGGCGGTCCACTTGGCGCCTGTTTTGAGTGTCGGTGGAGGCGTTTCTGTCGGGGACGCCTATGCGGCGCGCTTACGTCCCTAGCAGATTCCTATGACTAAACCTTGTAATCAAGGGAAAATCAGATTTGTTAGATGGTTAGATCAAATAACATTAAAATCCATTGAATATAACAAAGCACAAAGGAATACAATGAAAGTAAAAGGAACAATGTTACCATAAATCTTCATCTTCCATGCTTCACCTTTGTTACACCTTCTAGTTTGCAGCAAATCGAATGAGGCCCTCAGATTTCAAATGAGCACCTAGACTAATGCCAAAGCCCTATGCAAATGTTGAAGGATTTGTATAAAAGAAATGACTTCACAATAGACTAAAATGACAATGACTACAAATGACCATGACAATAATCTAAGTTGACAGAATGAGCATGAGATGCCAAAATAAGAACAAAATTGCCATTTTATAAAAACTGCAATTTTGAATGAGTGTCCAGGATGAGAAGATGACAAATACCCTAGAATCAATGGTCAAGATTGAATGTTGTAGTATGAATTAGGGTTAGGTCAAAATTAGGGCAAATGATAAGAAATGAATGGCCAAGATTGAATTATAAAATAATTCAATCAAGGGCTGAAATTAAATGAGATGTCAAGAGATAAGATTTGATTTGGAAGATAAGATTGGCACAGATAAAGAGGTTGCTGGAGAAATTAAATAATAAAAATTATTTAATTTAGGTGACCAATGAATAATTAAATAATAAAGATATTATTTAATTATAGAGGAATGTGACAAAAAGAATCATTTTGAATTTAAATAATGATTTAATTCAAAATTCAAGAGAGTGGACCAAATTAAATAAATAAAATTTATTTAATTTATGAGAGAAGTGGCCAATGAATAATTAAATAATTAAAATAATTATTTAATTATAGTAGAAAGTGGACAAAAATAAATAAATTAGAATCTATTTAATTTTAGAAAGAAGGGGACTTAATTAGTGACGTAATTAAATAAATAAAAATTTATTTAATTAAAGGAAGACCTTAGATAATTAATGACGTATTTAATAAATAAAATTTATTTATTTAATAATCATGAGGAATAAATGACATGAATTAATTAAATAATTATGAATTATTTAATCAATAGTCGAATGTGGACCAAGGACATAATTAAATGACGTATTTTTAGGTGTCTACAAACCTACTGAGGCATTCCTCTTTCGATTGGCGATGAAGTTGTAACGCCCCCTTCAGTCGATCGACCTGAATATGGCTATTTTTCTCCATCCTTTCTTCAAATTCATCTCCTCAACAAGCATTGCATCCTCTAGGAATTCACTTGTACTCTTCATAACTCTAGAAGACTCTTCACAGCTTCTAGCATTTAGTTGAACTCCATTCTATCACTCCACAAGCTCACTTTCACTCACTTCAAGCATCCAAGCATACCATTGCAACCCAAGCTTCACTCTGTCACTTTGATAGAGTACGTTTGGGACCACGCCATTGCAGCAGAGGCTTGAGTTCCTCTCATTCCTCTCCCAAGCAGCCCTAAGTGCTCTTGGTGGAGGTGGTAAGCTTCCCTCTCCTCTCCTCTATCACTTGGTTGAGTAGCATAATACTGCTTTATAGTGTTCGTATTCTCTTTATTTTATTGCTTCTTTATTTCACTTCCTTGGCTATCTGTGGAGGTGGAAACACCTAAACAAGGGTTTCATTGAGGCAAGCCCTTATACAGCCACCCAACATTTTCCCTCTTTCTGTGTGCAGGAGTATGTGCTCTTCAAAGGATCAGCTGGCGAACAAATTTCTCAGTGAGGTCCTCCCTATCCTTGTCACTCTTGCATTTCTACTTTACAACATTAGAGAATACTTTGTTTATTCGTTAGTGTCATTCTATCCCTTTAGTTAGTCAGCTGAGCCGTTAGTCATTTTAGCAGGTTTGACCTTATCTCTATTGTTGTCTGGTTGTATAGATACCAACGCACTTTAGAGATGCCAGCATGTCGAGTTGTCGTCCAAAGACTGCGCTTACGTCTTCAGACAGAGAGCTCCCTAAGACGCAGAGTTGAACCTGAAAACTGGCTCACCTAGCCCCGCATTGAAACTGAGGATTGTAGAGTGGTTGTAGGACATCATAGGACTCATCATTCTCATCTTTATAACCCTAAACATTGCACTTAGCTGAGGTAATTTAGGGCAGCCTCTCACATCTTGACCCTTCGTGACCTTGTGCCCTACACGCAGTGGTCCCCCTCTCTTATAGGATTCCATTTCCAATATAATAAATTCACAAATTACAACATTCCAATAATGTATTCAAGTACATACATAGCTCAACCGAGCTTCAAAGCAATAGATATAGATGGTCCAGAATCCTCCTTTCAAATCTTGGTCTTCTTGCCACCCGCTAAGGAGGAGAAGATCACTCAAGCGCTTTTTCGCCAACCACAGACTCATATGTGGTCTCCTACACATCTATCATTCAATAGATGGCTCTACCCTTTGATGAAGAGATTGGTGGAGTAACCAATTAATGAGAACCAACTAAGCTTAGTGTTGGTCCTACATGACTAGAACTTGTAAACCTGCAATCTAGGACTAGCATGCAAATAAATGGATTATGGTGAATTGATAGTGGAGCCAGAGGCAGTCACACTATTTTGGCCAAAGTGTTCTCAGTTAGTACTTTGAGTGATAGTCATCCTACTCACAAACACTACTCAAGCTCAACTTGACTTTAGGCCACTATAATCTATGCATAGGTATTTCCTCCTATGGGTAATCTTTAACCCTAGAAACATCCTATTCCCTTTCCCACAAACTCTATGATATTTCTACTCACAAAGCATATAAACAAGTTACATCCCTTCAACAGATAATCAATTCCAGGAGTAACCCACTAGCTATCTAGTATAATCAAATATCTTTACCTATGAATAACCCTTAAGCTATCCTTGTTTAATCATATCTAGTATAACATTACCTCTAACAATCAATTCCTCCTATTAAGGAGTAATTACAAACGCTTTCACAGAAAATCATAAACAACTTATTTTTCCTTTCCAAAGAAAATTTTAAGTTTCCCTAGTGCAAGCAATCTCAAGTAGTTCAAACAAAGCATTCAAAATTCAATCTTTCATAAACAAAGACAAATAAAGGAAAGAATATATCCTCATGCATGTATTGCACTTAACCAATTGATTGACTTGATGCTAAACCTTCTACAACAGCTTCCTAGCTTCACTTTATCAACCCAAAGCAATACTCTAGTTCAAAATAATGTAATACTCTCACAAATAATTTTCAGCTCTCACAAAACAACTCTCAGTTCTCATAGTATAATGCAACAAAGTAAAATAGCATAATAAGGTTGTAAAAAAAAGAAGTGTGTCCCAAATGAGAGCACTAACCTCTTAATTTATATAGAAAAAGGAGACATTGCAGCCTATAGAAAAGGCATGCAAAATGATAGCTTAATCCATGCAAGTCGACTCACTTCACTTAGCTTAAAAGGTGGGAGAAAACTAAACACAAACTCAGTATACAAAGCTATAGGTCAACCCATTTATTTGACAACAACAAGAGACTTATTCAATTGTGCTCATGTTAAAATGATGGCAATCGAATTGCATCAAAGATGGACTTCTACAACAAATAGAACCTCATATTTTGGTGCCAAGTATACAGCCATTCTCCCTATTGTTTGGGCACGACTTTACCCTTTGGAACAGTCTTCATTCTACAGGAAACACTCATTCTATGTTGACTTAGTCACAGCTTTATTGAGCAACACAACAAAAATTAGTTGCTTTTCAAAGATGGTGTATTTATTTGGTGCTATGACCAATTCACATCTTGCTATACGTGTTTCCTATTCTCATGCATTTCACTTTATTTTGCAATTGGTATATATTTCATCACTTTATATAATAGTATTCAATGTTGAGTAATTTATTGTTTAATAATTCCAAAATGCATTGGACATCCATAGTATCGACTATGGTTTACTATCCATATCGACCATATTGTTGTGCAATACATAGCATATAATTTGACCTTTACTCAATGCCAATATATGTTATACTCGGCCTTTAAATGCTTTCTATACGTCACATACAAATCGTCCCATGTTTATGTGAATAAATTGGCCTCTAAGCATTACATATGTTAATCGATCTCCAAGCATATATTTTTATATAAATATATATTCATATATGTACATATACATATATATATGTATATCAATAATATCACACACACACACACACATATATGTATATGTATATGTATATATATGTTAATATATATGTATATGTATATGTATATGTATATATATGTTAATATATATATATATATATATATATCATGTCAATAAAGTATGTATACATTCGATATACAAATCAACACGAACAAGTTAACATTCTCATAGTAATAATAATTATATCGATTGTGTATATATATATATATATATTCCTCTATGTACATGTATACGTATGTGTACATATATTGATACATTTGTATGGGCATTTCTGTTTGCCAAACATATGTATGTATCGATACATTTATACATATGGATATAAGTATATATCATATATACATATATACATATTTTATTGCACACCAAGCACATACACAATTACCATTGTGTTGATAGAGAACAGACATGTGATGTATTTATACATATATACATTCATGTTGTACTGTCCATTCGATAGCTCCATGCTCACAAGCAACTCATTCATAAGCATGCATAGGTATGTCTACCTATGTACTCTCGTGTACATGTTCTTTCATGTGTATGGACTATCGTCAACATGCATGTGTATACATATACATACATTCCACGTGTGTTCAACTCTTCAATACTAGCATAGTATTATAAGGAAGAACTCATAAGCTCTAAACATATAACATTATCCAAGCATGCATTCAACAATAATTATGACCCTTACTAATGCAGACATTCATACTAAGGATGACTTACCAATTCCTAATACAATAACTTGACTCAACCATTCTACTGCAAGTGTGTGTGTAAGCTCAGATAGGTTACGTTACTGGTTTCCCGACAAAGATCTTCTCCTAAGTGATACTTCCCCTCGCACCTAGAGGATTGAACATATACCTGCATCAACTAACACATTCCACGATAGTCAGTTGTTCAACAAAATATGCATTACACATAATATTTCTCCATAGTTAGAATATCCAATTCAATAACCATCCATTTCACATATATGTATTTCTTCACATATCATTAAATGAAATCACATTCATTCATAATTCATTGATAACAAAGTACAATCACAATTTATTCTCATTCTCATTCAAATCACATTCACATTTACCCTACATAGTAATAGTAAATAGTAAATACACAATTGGGGTGTAACATGGAATATTCTATTTTCTCGTGTAATTATATCAATTTATAGTTCAACATCATAGTCATTTATTAAATACATTAGATAATATGCTTTATCCCTCCCATTCTAACTGATTCCCATAATAGGGTTTCACTACTAGTTAGTCATTATCATAATTTATCATTAATATAGAAGAGTCTAAACACTAGGATACGTACTCATTCACAATTCATTCATCTCAGTGAACCCTGTTATGACATATTTAGACTCATTAACTATGATAACATGGTGTTCCAAGGGTCTTTGAAGAGAAAAAAATATATCATTAAAAAATCATTCTAAAGGGGTATCTCATACTAGAATATAACAAAATCATAACCCATTGATACGTTTGGCTCCAAGTATGATTTTATAGTTGCAAATTGTAGGACAAAAAAGTACTAAGATAGTAACCAATATAAAATATTAACAATATGGTTTTATTAACACAAGGCAAAACTACCCCTTCATATCATTGTTACTAACAAAATATTTTAAAAATACACTTAATACTACCAAACCCTACTAGTGTATATATTTTAAAGGGTGTAATGATTTATTGAGGTAAACTATAATAACAATACAAAGCATCAAATGAATATTTAAATTAACCAAAAAATTATCTTAAATCATTCTCCTTATGTTATTTACAAATAGTAATAAATAATTGAGATTGAACACATAAAAATAATATTTAAAAAAACCCATTTATTATAATTGAATGAATGTCAAGCAATGCCAATACCTAGTAAACATGATGGGATACCAAATATACAAATACGTCATCCCAAATGAGCAATATTCCAAGAATCCTTTGAATGGAAAGATTCCCCATTCTTTTATATAATAGTATTTCTTCATACAACTACTAGCATATTATGAACACACCCAAACATAGTTCATATCTTCTTTGCATGCCAATGTAAGTGCTTAGAGTGGAGTTAACTAGATTTGGGTATATTTGTAGGTGACCATTGGCTACCAAAACTCCCAAATGATCACATATTCATGAGAAGATTAGGGATTTTTATCCCATCATGAAATATTTACAACAAATAATTTAGTCATTGAATCACAAAATTCAAATAGTTTACCCATGGGTCTAAACCTCATTTCCTTTATTTTTCATTTGTTTCTCCTTCATCTCACCATATATCTTTCACCAATCACATGGTCCAATAATTTTGAATCAAAATTTGTTCACAAATAAGTTTAAACACAAGTGACCACTTTAAAATTACGTTATGAATTCAATTCAATTAAGGTTAATTATACCAAAATACAAAAAGAAAATATTAATAACAATAAGGAATAATCTTGAGTGATGATCACAACATCAAATAAAATCATCAACACACTAAACCATAATGACATAAGCTATTATGGGATGAATCATCGATTGACACTATCATTTACTTGAATTAACATCAAATATCCAATAAACAAACTATTGGGATGACTTTATCTTTCATAATAGTACCTAACATGGGATATGGGAATAAACATATGGATCTTTTCCGATACAATTTTCAAGCTATGTGCATTTAGAAGAAAACTTAAAATAAGAAAAGGATTAAAACCCCAAGATTAAAATACCATTTCACATCTACCAACACCTTACTTTAAGTAACTATTCCATAAAATGTGAATAAAATTAACTATCAAATTCTCATCCATATGCAATTCTTAATATATTAATTGTGGTTATGCTCAAAGGATTTGTTGTTAATGAGGGATATAATGTGCTTTCTCATTATGTTATAGATTGAGGATCCCTCCAAATGGCTTATGGAAGGGTAGACATACAGGCTTTCAATTGCGTGGATTGATGGTCAAGATTATTTAAGAATATTGACACGTAGGATTAAGTTGGTTATTTGGGAATGAGATGGATGATGGAGAAAAAGAAAGAATTTTAATATCTATTTTATGATTTTTAGGTGTAAAGGTGGGATTTAAATAATATTTTTTATTTAAATCATGTGAGGTGGGAGGGGAAATTATAAATAAATGTGATATTTATTTATTTAGGACTTTATGAGAATAATCAAAATAATAAATAAATTATTTTAATTCAATTAATTAATAAAAACAAACATGTAGTAGGTGATGTTAGGATGTGGGTGATTTTTAAGTATCTACATTTCCCCTCTTTGATATGGCATTGTGACTATATGAAGCAATGCCATTTCAAAGAAAATAAAATACAGTGGCTTTAGAAGAGATAGGACTAGTTGTAGGATGTCTTAATCATTAGAAGAGGAGTGATGAGGAGAGAAGTAACTATGCTCCCTTGATCTAGGATAGATGGGTTTGAAGAACATGGGTTTGCGAGCTTGAAATTGACGGATGACGATAAAAGATAAAAAGGATATGGAAAGGAAAAAAGATTAGGTTAAGAAAATTAGTTATGAGATCCAAAGGGATGGTAGATGGGGATATATGGTAGGTCATAGTCATGGTAAGGCATTTTGAACAACCTTTATTTGATATAGAACTTGAAATTATGCACCAAGGTATAAGGAGTAAGGTGATGATGTTTCAAGTGCATAAGTGACTAACCCAAAAGGAAATTTTGCATACTAGCATATGTCAAAGAACACTATGATATGGAAGAACATTATATCATTGTCGGAAAGAACTATGATAGATGTAAGAAAAATGATAATACATGCAAGAAAACAAGAAAACATGCATAAACAATGCAAAAAAATTATGTTTTCCCTATGAAAGCTAAAATTGATTGATTTGATTGATGATGATGACAATGACAATGATGATAGCATTTTTTACTATAAGAATAATGGGAGGATTATGAATAATACAGCCTAGTAATAATATTGTTAAAAATGAGTCAAAAAAAGCATTGAGAATGATATTCCCTAATTATGATTATTTGAGTAAAATAGGTCAAGTTTTGCAATGAAATTGGGAACAAAATTGTTGGATTATTTGGACGATGTGCTAGATTGGTTAATAATATTTTATGGATTATGATTGCATCCATATGGATAGTTTTGAGGGTACTCAAATGCTTGGAACTAAATACAATGGAAAACCAAGTTGATGGAAAAGCATGAAGTGATAGAGGGACTTTTTATATAGGGGATGAGATGGATCAATATGGAATGATGTAGTCGGGATATTGGAAGGAGTGTCAAGATGTGATCTCTAAGGACTATGGTGGATAGGAATAACATGGACCATACTAGATGTAGTGTAGTGGATATATAAGGTTTTAAGGGGGAGGGTTAGTAGAGAAAGTAAGGCTTGTATTGTCCAAAGTATGTTTGGATATTATTTCCTTATCCATATCAATATTAAATTAGGGAAGGAGGATGGATTGGATATGATGAGATAGGTATGAATGGGGAGGATAGATATAGAAGATGAAGTAGATAATATAGAGCTTGGTATGATGGAAGAATATTTTCCCCCATTTATAGGATGTGAGTATATGGGGGATTTACACATTACACCTTTTTTTCAAGTTTTCATCATGGAACTTATCGAAGGTGTCATACTAATTTTTTTCACCATTGGATGATGATTTCTCTTTACTTTTTTCATTTTTATTTTTTTTTAATTTCTAGTTTCTAGATGAAGGAGAATGATTTGGATAAATTGGTGTGGATGGGGGTTAGGGAGATGGATTGAGGACTCAAACATTTATTTCCATGATGATAGTATCCCTTTCCAAATAATTACTTTGGCAGGCATTGTGTGCATGGATGTTGCTAGAAATAAAGCTAAGTGGGCTTCTTCAAAATTTAAAAATTATACTAACATAGCTCTAATATTAAAGGATGCTACTAGAGGAAATGGAAAGGATGAGGAGATGAGCAATGGGTAATGAGTTATGTAAAATATTAAATTACAAAGATGTGATGGTGGATGTATGTTGGATAATAGATCTAGGGGGTTGAAAGATGATTGGATGAAAGGATGGGTTGGTAGTAACACGAGGGAATGTCATGAGACCAAGGGAACTAGGACCAACAATTGCATACACCATGTTGGAGGCCAAATCTTTGAGTTATGATGGGATTTTGGATGTTGGTAGTTAGATGAGGTAATTAGGATTGTAGATTATAGGATACAGAGGCCCAAAATGGATTTAGGATGTTTAGGAAATAGGAGGGAAATTTAGGGTTTTTTATTTTGGGACATGTAGGGACCCAAAATAGATGTAGGATACTTAGGATGGGGATGCTTGGATTTATATGGAGAAATATGGGATTAGGATGAAGGATAGGGATATTTGGAACTAGGGAAAGAAGGATCCTTTGGAGGATTGGATGGGCATGCAAAGTTTGATGCTCCTTTTCAATGTATTTCTTTTTATATAAGATCCACATTATTTTTTTGCATTTTTTTTATTGGTGGGCCTTGGTGGCCTTTTCAATCAATTTTAATGTTGGATCAAATCTTACATTAATATTGCATGGTGACATGTTATGGTGTGGTTGTCCTTAGATTTTTGTGGATTATTTTAGATTTATATGTGCTTCCAAATGTGATGGTATAGTCTTGTGTGGAGAAAGTACCTCAACATCCCATGAATTGTGTGATGAATTCATCATGTTGGAATATTTCCAATGATGTTTACATTTGTTGGTCTTGATTGAGGGTTGTAAGGGATGGATGGTTACATGTAGTTGATGAAATGATTAGTGGGGGGTGATGAGATTGATAGGGGTGATGTGTTTGATGAAATTATTGGTGAAAACAATATTGTGAGAGGAGTGAGGAGCAATACCAATTTTTGTGTTGGAAGAAGTTTCCTTAGCCTTATTGGAGAAGTGAGCAATGTACTTGTCATGATATATATAACTGAGGCCCTAAATTCTTGGATTTTCTTTTATTTGGATGGGTTTTAAGATCCCTTGCTCATGAAGGCCTATTGATTTGCATTGATAATGCATGTTTTGAAAAATATAATTATTGATGAGATACTTGTTACTTGAAAACAATAAAAAAATCCATTTTTAGATGGGTAAGGAATAATGGTAGCTGTAGTTTTCTTGACAATAAGAATTGGATTAAATAAAGATGTAGGAACCAAGATGGTATGATTTCCATTCATGAATGGGTTCAATAGGGATTATTAGATCTTGATATGGTAAGTAATCATGGAAAGGATTATTTGGGATGCTTGGATCATGAATTGGGTGTGGACATGTGTGGGCATTCTTTGGAGAAAGCTCTTGCCATAAATGGATTGGTTTGGATGATATAATGGAGGAGTTGTGCTTTATGTTAGAAGTTAGTGCATGGAGGGACTCTTTGAGTTGTGCACATGAATGGGAAGGGAAATTTTATGTATATGTATAGTGAACTTAATAGATTTGATGGATTTGGGATTAATGATTGCATAATCAATGAGAGATTCAGACAACATGGGATTATCAATATTGTGGGATGGAATAATTTTTTTTATTTGTGGCCTACAATTCTTTGTGAATATCACTTGGTTAAAATCCCTGAATAAATGGCATGAGATGGATTATGAATTTTTTGAGGATGAAGGATTTGCATAGGAGGTGGAGGCTACAAGGCATTCACATGAGAGGGTAATTTGAAATATGAATTGGTAAAGCATATCATTTTTGGTCGAATCAAACAGTTCACACCCCTTGTCTATGCTTCCACATTTTGCATAAATGTCTACCAGGGTAGTTGTCACTATAAAACTTGAAAAAAAAATGTCCTTAATTCTTTGATGAATTCCATACCCTATTACAAAACTTGCATTTTGGCACAGGCAGGGTGGCTGTAAGAAAAGGTTGTGAAATCTAGCCCTACCTATGCAAGCAAAGGATCCAAAGTCTAGCTTTACACCTACCCATTGCATTTTCTTGAAATTTCTTAAAGCCTTTTCAACAATTAAATTTTGTGTATATCCTGCAATCACGACATTCCATGGGATCACATTTATTTGAGGCATTCGACCATAGATTTCACGTGCCTTTTCTATGCCTCCACATTTTGCATACATGTCTATCAAAGAATTCCCCTTTCATTTTTCTACAATAACCATATCCTATGCTAAGCTATCTTTCTTTTAATTTGTTTGAACTTTTGGCAACGGTGATTTGAATTTGTTTATGCATGAGAATTGGGTGGATGACTTTTGACCGTTACAGTTTATGAGATTTCTTAAGGAACATAAAGGAAGTTGGTGGAAGCAATAGATTGCATGGCCCTACACCAACCACCAAAGCGGTCAACGCTTAGAGTGTGTTGGTTAAGCCCAACCATATTGTAGGAGTAACATGCCTATATTTTAGCTTAATAAAGCATGCATATTTGATACAACTTAAATATGTTTACAAAAATTTAATATATAAATAAGATATTTACATAATCTTTTAAGAAATGACACATTAATGTTAATTATTATAATATAAATTGTAGGATAATGCATATCTATATTCTAATTTAATGGAATGAGTAGCTACATGCATTTATTAATAGCGTTATTTTTATAATTATAATTATTTAATGTATTATAAAAATTCAAAACATAAACATGCAATGATAATTATTTTTTATATTGTTTTTAATAATTTAACTTATATAATTTTCAAAAACATATCAATAAATAGTTTTAAAGTAAAATAAATATAAAATAATAACGTGTTTTTATCATACAAGCATGTATATGTATGTTAGGGTTCATGCAAATTAGAGCAATAAACATTAACAATTATATGCAGAATAAATAACCCAGAAATAACAATGAAGAATAACACAAAAGAGATCAACATAGAAATTTAATGTGGTTCACCCAATATGGGCTACATCCACAGAAACTCAGCCACCCAATGATTTTATTATCCAGTGCAAAGTAGATTACAATCTCATGAATCCAATACCACAACATACATCCCAACCACTTATAACAAGCCTTTTTGGAAGCTTCTAGAATTAGGGTTTTACAAAGTCATTTTTCACATGACGTGTTAGTGGGAAAACCTTGACGTGTTAACAGAAAATAATAATAATAATTCGGGGGCTATCGCCCCAACCCCCTGTTTTTGAGTGTTGTCACCCTCGAACCCCCACTAGGGGCCTAACCCAGCCCCAAACCCTGATGAGGATATGTTACAAGTGTACAATATTTGTATGATCAGTCGCCACATACCAACAATGTATTATGTATTTGAGTCACCTTGTCCTTTCCTTAAATATTGGATGATATTGTAAAACACTTTCCTTCTCCCTTGTATGTCCCTAGTTCAACATGAAACAATCAAACTATGCTTTAATGATGATAATATATTAGGTTGCATTCATAAGTGATCTTGAGAATGGCTAATACTACAAGCTTATGAGAGACAACTTAGGTCTAAAATTGTTCAAACAATTATGCTTTAGTATTTCAAACCTCTCTTTTATTGTGATTTGTACTAGATTGTATTTTTTCCTTTAGTATTTTAATCATTATAGTTCGTAAAGCAAGAGGATCGAGCTGAAAAATGACTAGACTTATTGTTACCTATTTTTAGCCACAACTCAAAACAGGTAGAGCTGATTTGTATTCTTCATTAAAAGGTACAAAAATTGATGCTTAAGTATTCATTACGTTCCAGAATCTGATTACTTGTGAATTTCCAATGTGATTATACAAAATTTTGTAACAGAAGAAAATCATTAAAATTGCATAGTAATGTTGTTTTATTCATATTGTAAAAACCAAAGTCCCACACAGGTTGTGGGAGTAACTTAATTTGATTTTCCTAATCAAATAATGAATACAAAGTAGGATGTAATACTACACTACTGAGGATAATATAGACATGAAGGAGGGGAGCTATTCATCATTGCCTGTAATGATGAATCATTTTTACTCAATTGTTGTGTCTCTAATGCCTCAAGGTTCTTCCAACTCCAAGCTCCATGCATCTGCAAGATTGTAAAAGGGTGGTGTTAGAGCAATGATAAATCACATCCTACTTCATGCCTACACTACCAACAAGAATGTAATATATATCCAATCAGGAATTCACCGAATGATTAAATTATAAAAAAGGCTGACAATCAAGGAACACAAGGTTCAATGGAAGCTTTCAGCTTCGATTATTTTTGTTAATTTGTTTGTTTAATGTGCAGGAACAAGTACATATTTCAACATGGTTATCTTGAATTTTTAGCATGTGGAGGAAATGTGGCTCCCACAAGGGTTGACCCCAGCTTGCTAAAAGTTATTGTCTTTATCTTGTTTGCAACCATTATCTACAGGTGCCATCAAGAGAATGCACACCAATAATTCCTTGACCTTTTCAAGCATATGCAGTAAATTTAGAACAGCCATTGTTCAAAACAAAAGCAATTTAGTACAATGTAAATCTGCATGAGCAATGGTAAGGAGAAGCTTCTATCTACAAAACATTATGTATGTAGCTCAAGGTATATATTGGATAGCAACAAAATACAGTGAAAGTCAGTTTTTAGCATGCAAAAGCACAAGATACAAGGTGAATGCATCATGGAGGGTAGTCAGAATAATGAAGGGCAGCTCATGCATTTATAGTCATTAGTAGGTTTTGAACAGTCCAAGTAGGGAAAACACACCAAATGAGGATGCATTGAGAAGATCCTGTAGAGTTTCATATCTAACAATGAAGGGACTGTCATTTGAATTACAGAAATTTTATACTTACAGGTATGAGATGGTGAGTCAAGACAACCATAAAAATCCATATATCAGATGCAAAATACTATGATGATGATTTAAGGTGAATAGAAAACACATGTATTGGAAAGACATCTACATTTGTGTAGGCACAGTCACATTGACAGCCATTACAATGTCAAGAACAACAACATCAACATAGTGCAATCATATGATAAATTAGATCAGAACATATTCAATTTAGGACTGAGCTTGAGAAAGTCATATAACAGCAAAATCATCATTCACCATTCAAGTCCTTAAGGGACAATATTGTGTTATGACTTCATATACATGACATAACTATGTCAATGGTACATCATGAAGGAGTATTAATGCCATAAATGGAAAGCATGATTTGGATATTGTAAGCTTCTTGGAAAGTTTTTTTTAAGAAGGAATCAGATTCAATCAAGCGTTAAGATTCAGATTTGTCATAAATACAAGAAGTCTACGACAAGTTGGAGCAATAAATTCTAAAGCCACAGAGTAACTCTTATAGTTTTTCCATATTGTAGAATAATTGAATTGAAAGAATAGAAAATGATCATCCTTCATGCATATCAAACTAAATACCAAGTATCAAGTTGTTGAATGAAGTTTAGGATTACTTTTATAATGGATAGAGATGATAGAATAGACCATGAGCATTCAGAAAAGCTACATGTTCACATCATCAAGCTACAGGTGAACATTACAATAGTGATAGATTCAAAAGTCCATCCATATAAAGAAGCATCATGTAGACAAGACGGAATAGTATTGTGATGAACATGAATAAGAAGTACAGTTAAGCCATCACTTACACAAGAAACTATGCAGTCATATCTAGTGATGTTCATTTACTTAAGGAGTGCCATCATATTTTCTAGGGGTCAAGGAAAATCATGCATATACAATTGTGGGAGAACATGTACAACACAACATGATAATGAGCAGTCATTCAGAGCAGCAAAAGATGATCATCCAAGAATTCATGATTATTCAAGGAAAATATATGAAAGAGGAGTGTCACATTCAAGCTTTTCTTTTGCTCAATGGAAAAGTTCCATTTGCGAAGAAAAGTGCCCAGATTGAGCAACATTAACAAAGTCATGGCTTATCATAGAGATGGAAATGTGCGCAGAGTTATTTCAAATGCATTTTTATGAGAAAAAAATGAAAGCATAGACAAGGTACCATACTATTTGACAAAACACCTTAATAAGTTGTTGTCTCATAAAATGCAATAAAATACATAAACTACATAAGTAGTTAGAGCCTGATAAGTTGGTTTCCTTCAGAAATGACAAAACCCTCAAAGAATCTTGTGGCTTTGGCAGTCAAGTGAAAGTTCAGAGATTTTTATTCTACAAGAAAATAAATGACTGGAAATTATGAATTTTCTCATGGTCATTTTAAAATACAGAGAGAGTTTCCCCAAAATAACAGTGCCCAGATAAGTAAAATTACAAATCATGGCTATAGGATATGGAAAATCATGAGAAAAGACAAACTACCTCCTTTATTTTGTTTACAGCCAGCTAAAGTAGATGTGTTTTGCAGTAAACGAAAATCAAATGCCAAATTCAAAGAAGGGAAACGCTTTCTCTTTCTTGTTGTTGAAAGAAATGATAGAAAGGCCACATATTTTTACTCAGAAGCCTTCAAATATGGCTTAAAGGAATGAAGAAAATAGCTTACCTGTGCGAAAGGAAGACAAACAATGCCTGAAAACCAAGTGGAGAACCCTGTCAATGTCCTCAAATCTTCCATTGAAGCAAAATCCAAACCCCAACACCATGGCGGCATAGCAGATGAAGGAAAAGTGTGAAGCAATGAAATGATTTAGGTCTAAAGTGTTTTGACTCGAATCCCTAATCATGTTTGGGATTTTTAACTTGTTTTTTAAAAATAAAAATCATTACTGTAGTCTTGATTTTCATAAGTCATCGACCTAATGATGCCTTTGCCGGTGACTTATGAATTATCACTAATTTTGCAAGTAAAGGAATACTCTACTTATTTCATCCTTTACATGGGGTTAGGTTCAATGTGATTAAATATTAAAGGAAATATTAACTATTACTTTAATATTTAACATATATTGAATATGGATGGATTTAATAGATATTAAATATTAAAATAACTATTAAATGATTATTTTTAATATTGAATCAAATGATTTCATTTTTGAATCCATGTAAAGGATGTAAGTAAAATCCAACTGAAGGTTGATATCAATTTAAAGACTGAATTCATGCAAAATATGGAGATTATTGGCACTTTGTCTTATTTTCACATCAGTTTACGAGATATTTTGATCATACATGACATGAGTTGGAGTTTATAGCACGTGGGATTCAACTCACTTCAGTTGCGGGACCGTTTTTCAAGGCTTTTTACTTTTGCTCATGAGAAGATATTTCAGTGATATCTTTCGACTTCAGTTCACTTTCAATACTATTTTCATTCATTCTAGAGCTAGTTCGAGTTACTTTTTAGCTGTACACTTTGTGACTACAAGTTTGAGCCTGAGTTCACTCATTTTTGCATGAGTTTGAGCTCTTCTTTTAGATATTTTTATTTTTTCTCAGGATTTGCCTTGGAGTTATCATTTTTTTACACTGAAATTGACTTTTAGTTTCACCTTCATGCCTTGGAGAGGCTTTTTGTATAAAGTGATATGACTTAGTCATTTTTCACTAGTTCTTGTTTTTCAGCCTTTGCATTCTGCAAAGTGAATTATCATGTAACTCAGCTTTCATTTTTAGATTAATACAGCAGCAGGTTTATAGGTTCGAATTGTGTTATTTAGCAGAAGATTCCTTCAATTTCCAGCATTTTCAAGATTTTCCTTCTAGATTTCAAGCATCATTATTGTGTAGGATTTGATCGAAGAATTATTGTGTTTTTAGTTTTGAAACCTTTAATCTTTCTGTCTCCTTCATAAATATGTGTATGCAGTTTAGTTTAAATTCACTGGTTATACACTATGCATGTAATTGATTAATCAATTTAGTCGTGAAAACGATGTTTTCCCTCAAAATTGTATTGAGTCAAAGCCTATGTTTAAAACATTCAAGTGAATAGACTATCAAATTAGGTTGTGTAGATTAAAGTACTGAGTAATCATTTTGTGAGTCAAATTGCAGTTTAGTTTTTCTAATTAGGTGCATCACCGAAGTTTTCATTTTTGGTTCATGTTTGCAGTTCAATCCCTCTTACCCTTTTCTCAAAACAAATCATTCAAGTACCTAACTGATCATCATATAGGAACCAGCCTATAATCTAGAGGTCTATCTTCACCATAGGAATACCCATAGCCTGAAGATAGTTCCCATGTTTCAACAGATTGTTGAATTTAACCATTCAAGCATTTGGGTGCAATTTGATTGACAACACTTATCATTAACTAAACATTTCACCAATAAATCACTCATAGAATTTGAACATTCTTTAAACTATAATGTCATACACATCTTACTAGGCATTTTCATTTTATATGTGTCAAATATTTTGATAGATAGACAACAACATTTACATGGTGTTGATCTTAGAAGAAAGAGAGAAAACATATAGATGATATTGGAAGCAAAATAGACTAATTATACCAACAATATGTGGCATGGATCTTATTCAATAAAAAGGGTGAATACATTGAATTCAAATTTTGGTAGAGATTTGTTTTAAATTAAGAAGACTCAAATTAGAAAATATAATATTAAAAGAAAAAAATTCTAAAAGAAAAATCAGGAACATCCTTATTTTACTAGCTTTGTTATAATATGTTTGTCAAACCAAGTTAGTGTTGACCTACTCCTTGTAGAATTAGCTAGCACCCTCTTATGCAAGGAGGTTGTCTTCATAATAAAGAGAGTATCATATCAACTAATTACCATTTAGTTATGTGCCTATTTTGAGAAAATGGCTTTACTATGCTTGATATGTTATTTAAAATTGACCCATGATTTCTTACATATCTATTTTAAGTACATTGTGGGCCCATTAGCCACAAGATCTAAAATAATTTTCACATCATAAAAGAGAAATTAACATCTTGCATTAGTTAAAATAACACAATATTTTATACGACATAAAACTTATTTGGTTCTCTTAGCCTTAGACATGCGGACATGTTTGACTTTTACAAGGGGAGAAATCACCTGTAATTTTTAAAAATACTCATTACTCTTTCATGGTGTGAACATAGTTGTGTATACCATGAACACGGTTGTGTATAGTTATGCCATATATGTGGGTTATATTGACCAAATATATTAAATTTCTCATTTGATGATGTTCATTTGAAGAGTCCATAGTTGCAACAATATTAAAAGATGCAGTGAAGGCCTTGACTTGTCTTCACAAGTTAGAATTCAATTATAAGAGATCTCAATCCTAATCACATTTTAGATAATGATGTCATAGTCAAATTGATAAATATTGGACTACATTTGTGAAAGAAAATGGAAAGCCTAACAAAATACTTTTTTATGGTCTTTTGGGATCGCCATTGTAGAACTTTCCTATGGTGAACCTACTTATGTGAAGAAAGATATAATGAAAGAATTTTTTGAATAAGTATCATATCATGGAACATGGGCCTTGATGTGTCAACAAGATTAATAAATAATAAGGGATGATTTAGCTATAGATACCAAGTGCATTCTAGTTAATATAATTTGTATTCTAGGTAGGTGCACTCTAGTTAAATTAGATTAAGGATTAGTTCTAATGTTTCTCTATGAAGTGCTCTATGCATGTTAATAATTTACTATTATTATATGCTTGTTAAGATTCCTAGAAATATTACCATGCTTTATTATATTGTACTTTTTTATTGGACTCGATCAACCCAATAACTTTGTACATGTGTCTTATAAAGTATTATATAGGAAAAGAGGATACTCATGTACTCTGGAATGCATGATTAGCATCTTAGAATATATTTTGAGTATATAGATTATATGTAGTTCAATGATGAATGACTATCATGTCCCTTTTTTTGAATTTTCTTAAAATAGAAAATTATTATTTTTAGTAAGACGATTATCCAAAAATAGTAAGTCGGGATTTATGAATAAACCGAAAAAGTTTATATTTCAAATTGATCAGGACAAACCTAATTTAAGGATAAATATTAAATATTATTTCAAGGTTTTTAATTTCCCCAAAGTGGCGTGCGTTTTGGGAAGAGCATATTTGGCTAAAAAAACAAATTTAATTGCTTATGACAATATTTGTCAAAAAAACAAATAATTTGGGAAACAGTTGTTTCATGGAGGCCAATTGGGAAAAAAGAGTTAAAAATCATGGCATGCAATATTATTTCCATTTTGGAGTGGATTTTTGGGCACCCAACTTTACCTTTTACATGTGGCTTGCATCAAAGGAAAAAATTTGATTTTTCACTCATTCATTCATGCATGTTTTCTCTCATTGGTTGTGACAATTCTTCTAAGGTTGAGAAACCAAGGAAGGATAATCTCCAAGGCTAGTTAACCAAATAGATTGAGGCTCAAAGATAGTGGTTTCAAGGGTATGCAAGAGCAATTTTTCTAGAGATTGTCAGTGTGCCAGAAAGATTCAGTTAGAGCTTTGTTTTCCAGTTGCATGTAGTTGCTAGAAGTGTGTTGTGGTTTTAGATTTTGGTTTGGCTGTAAGTTGCATAAAATATCAATAGATGTAATGTTCTCCATTATATATATTGCTACTCATAATAGTATATTTCAGTTTGGTGTGTGTCGAGGGTTTGCTTTTCAGTTTTGTGCATGTATTTGCTTCTAATTTCAATATTTTCCATTATAATTTTTTCCAGTTGTAGTTTGTTGTTATTTGTTGTTGGAGATAGCAATATGATGTAATTTCAATGATAATAATATTAATAAAACATTATATGAAAATTGCATACTTTCTAGAGTTATATTTGCACAATTTAATAAAGATTATTTCATACCTGATTTCCATTGTTATTGCAAGTTGAACAATCTTTGTGAAATATTATTTAATTGCAAAAATTTGATATTATTTCCAGCAAGGGACATTCCAGTGACTACATAGTAGGGAACATGTATGTCATTCACTAGGTAAATGTTATGACAATGCATGTTAATAGCTTTATAAATTTAGTGTTGAAGATTCATGTAAGTGATTAAAACATCTATATTAAAAATAATGGGTTACATGAGAGAAAATTGATAAAGTTGAAATATATGTGATTAACATATAGAACAACACTTGTTTCTTTAATTGTAAATTCCTTATATGTATGTATCCATAGTTCTTATCATAATTTTGATTGGAAAAAATGATTCTCTTGAAATTACTTGTTAATTTAAAATAAAATTGAAAAAAGAGAGACTATGGATTATTAGAAGAAAAGGATGTAGGTGAAGTTAGAAAATAAATAAGTAAATAATATAGAAACATTATGAAGAATAAAATTCAATATCAATTTCTTCAATTATTGATTATGTATTTTTTTGAGTTGTGATGCAGATGCATCTAATGAGCTACTAAGGACAACAACCAAATGTTATGTGACTTTTTCCCCAAGAGAAAAGAAAATTATGAAATAACCCTTTAGAATTAAAAGGGAGATAGAAAAATAAAGGATATTATGATCCTTTGGTTAAAAGAGATATTAATAAAGAAGATGCATAAAAACTATTTTAAAAAGAGAAAAATTATATTTATTAAATAATTATTAAAGGCATCCTTTGTGAAAGGGTGTGATGGTTTAGAAACCGCCCTTTAAGGCTTATATAATCATTTATGTGAGACTTGGAAAGGAAGGGAGAACATTCAAGGAAGAAGAATATGGTTTGGTGAGCTATAGGCATTAGAGAAGGGGGCACATAACATGTGTCCAACCCGGGGTACAAAATACACTTGGGACTGTCTTGGCTAGGGCTTGGGTATTTTCACGTGTGTTGAGCATTGTTATATTGAACCAACACTTGTGTAGAGAATAATAGTGTATTTTGTTATGAAAGGAATTGGTTCCTCGTAGATTATCCCATAGCAAGAGTCATTGACATCTTCCAAGGATGAGAGTGGCTTTTCCAAGTGTTTTTATTCAGGTAAGTATTGAAGTCCATGAATATTAAAAGATATTAGAATATTATGATATTGATGTTAACCTGAGTGAATTATATGGATGTGCTATTCAATTTACTATGTTAATTATTTACTTTGCAATCCTTGCTTAACGATTGCATATTATAGTTTATATTTGATTATTTATATTAGTTATTCCCATAATTTTAGTAACATTACATCTTGTAAATTATCTTAACTCTTATACTTAATCTATAAAATATGTTGCTAATACTTAAACAACTTTAGGAGGAAAAGTGACATTACAAGTTATGGCCATGCTCCAGCTATAATTTTGGTATTATATGAACCAACTAACATAATACAACACATTAGCTTGTACACTTCATATGGATTACCTCTTTATACCAATGGTCACCTAGCATAACATAGCTTTCTAGCTTGTGATCCATCAAGGTATTATAATTTGGATGACCTCTAGTGGCAGTTGCATGACCTCTAGCAATAGAGGAAACTAGTGCTTGAGTCATATGCCCTCATTTGTATTGATTGCTTCCTATCTATTTGTGTGTATTATCTCTTTGATGTAATTGATCCTCATTACATTCTTCCCTTCATGTAAGATTTTTTTATGTATTATCTTTTTAATTTTCTTTGCAATTTGGAGATGATGCAAAGTATTGAGACAACCATTTGTATCGAGGTCTCTTTCACTCTATTAACTCAAAAAAAAAATCATTATGTGTTTTTCTCCTTTGTGTAACTATTGATTATGTTTTAACCCACTTGAGACTAGGTGTAATATTAACTTGTAAAAATTTCCCTCATGTCTCCTTCATGAACCCTTGTGTCTAGTTCATACAGATCTTTCCCACCATGTCCAAATTCCCCTTTTGTGAGTGTTCAAGGGGATTTGGGAGGTGTGTCTCTACCTACACCTAATTATCTCCATGGTACCCACTCGCGTGTTGTTCCAATCACAACTCTCACTTCCTCTAATGTTATGACAGACATTTTTTTATCGATTGGTGCCAGTGACACCCCTATTCATTGTGTGGCACATTTTTTTGGCCCTAGCATTGATGGTGTGAAGTTTTATTATGTAAAATTTACATGGCTCAGTATCCAATGATGGTTCTTTCCTTCCATTAGGTTTTGCTTGCCTCTCTCAATAGGGAAAACCCTTGTAATGCTCTCCTTCCTCCTTGGTTGTTATTTGTGGGTACGAGGTGTTAGACAATGAAGAAAACTTTAAACATCATGGTCTCATCTATAACTTCATGGCTTGGTATCCAATGATGGTTATTTCCTTCCATTAGGTTATGCTTGCCTCTCTCAATGGGGTAAACCCTTGTAATTCTCTCCTTCCTCATTGGTTGTTATTTTTGGGTACGAGTTGTTAAACAATGAAGAAAACTTTAAACATCATGGTCTCATCTATAAATTTAATGGTTTTTGGGCTCCCCTTCTTGACTTGAACAAATGGGCTTTAGAGACTTGGAGACCCCTCACTAAGAGCAAGATTGAACTCTATCCCTATGCTAGGGGATTTTGTGTGGTGTCCTTCCAATTGAATGATGATAGGACATGGGTGTTGGATGGTGGGGTTTGGATGTGGGGAAGGAGTTCCCTCTCTCTTGAACCTTGGTTGCCTGCCTTCAACCCACTTAAAGAATTCTTAAAAGTATTATTCCTATTTGGGTTAGACTTCCCAATCTTCCTCCAATTTTGGGAAGTGTCTTGTTTTGAATATATCGACAATGCTCTTTGTCATTTTTATAAGAAGATGCTATGACAATAAAATATGGCCATACTTCTTGTGCTTATGTTCTCATGGACATTGACACCTCTAAGGATCTACCTAAGGATATTGTCTTACTTTTTGGGGATAATTTGTGGACTCAGACAATCGACTATGATGGTCTCCCCTTTCGCTATAGTATATGCTTTTCTATAGGACACATGGCTTTGGCTTTCCCTAGCTCTCGCCACAAGAAATTCAAGGTGACTTGGTGGAAAAATGCCCACCATGAGCATTTGATGTTTGGGAATTTTTTTGATTCTGAGGAGGCATTGGAGGACTTTTCCCCAAGGACCGTGATAACTTATAAGACTTCTAGCAAGTTATCTTACATGGGCTCTTTGGTCATTCCAGCTTCAGACTTTGATGATAAGGGTCGAATCTAGGAATCTTGTCTTTGGATGCTTTGATAAAGCTAATAGCTCTTGTTTCATCGACTTTGGGGGCAACAAAGGAGAGCCCTCCACTCTCCTCTCAATCTAAGTCTTTGGAGGATAATATTTCATGGAAGATTTTCCAAAGAAGGAAACATGTTTGTTCTAAACATGTTTGTTCTAAACATGCTTGTGCCTCCCACACCTAGGTTTTGGGTGCTCATAGCATTGGGAAGAGTCCAAGGGTCGCATAGTTGGACATACTTGTTTTTTTGTTGGAACTTGGGTTTAAAATGTATATTTGTTTTGGTTGTGTTTGGTGTGTGACAACTTGGTTGTTGTTTCACGATACCTTATCTTTTTTGGCTACTTTTTTATTGTTCTTTGGTTGTGTGTTGGATGTCTCTTGTTGTAAAGGGTTTTGGGACTCCTTCAAAACTTGTTTCCCCCTAATCAAAAACTATTGTTTATGCTTTGATATATATTTCTATGATGATCTAATGGCATTGCTTTGCATGTTTATGTTATTCTAATGTTATTATTTTGTGCAAGTTTTCTTTGCTAACATATTTATTTTATAGGTCACGAGTCTTGAACCATGGTTCCTCTACTTGAAGAGCTTTATGTTTCCTCTACAATCATTTTTGGTTTCATAATGTTATTTCCTTTCTAGTATTTCTTTTCTTTACTTTAGCATCCATATTCACATGGGTTCATAAGCCCACTAAATTGGGGGGAAATTATAACATTGAAAATTACATTCCCTTGCATTTTCACAGTATGTTTTTGTGTTAACTTTGGTGTCCATTGCTTAGTATTTTCTTAGGCTCATTTAGCCCATGCATTATCCTTTCTTATTTTCAAGGTGTTTAGTTCTTGTTTCTTGTAGTGTCTTTTTGTCAATTTTATGTCACCTTTGTGTTTGCCTTATGTTTTTCTAATGTCTCGCCATTTTTGAACTCGTTGTTTGGACACTAGTACCACACACGAACATTCATCTTGCAATAGTTTCTTGTTTGGTGGTCATTTCTAAACATTATTTCACTTGTAACTTGTCCAGGTTAGTGGAATCTTCCCATGATGAATCCAAACAACTAACCAACCATTTCTTTTGGCCTTCTCAATTTTTCAATCAATCTTTCATTTGGACACTATCATGGCTCTCTTTCAAGTTTTTCTTCTTGCAAGTTTGGAACTCTAAAGCTCTCTCTCACAACTCTCTCAAGGATTCTACAACACTCTTCCGACATGATTTTCCAAGTTCTCTCCTTTCCTTGATGTCCTCAAGCCCGTGCAAGTGATATTGTTTGCATTCCATTGTTATCATCTTTTTTATTTCTTCCATTGTTATTATAGTTTTTTTGTTGTGCCCCTCAGCTTTTTGGGATCCCCACATCTCATTTTTTTCATTATAGTGTTCAATAGTGTACAATCATAGCTCTCACCATTCCAAAACACACTTGGGATAGAAGTATTCACACTATTTTCCTATCTATCTATCTATTGGTTATTACGGAAATAGAAATACCAAAGTAGGGGTTTGACCTAAAGGAAAATCCTCAAACAACCCCAACAATATTCCTTCTCCTTGTCTCCACATGTATTTCAAGAGCACTCAATTTCACAAAGGTTTGCACTTGTGCTTTGCATTAATTATTTATTTTACTTCTTCATTAAATGTAATGTAGATCTTGTAACTTATTGCATTCATTTCTCTATTTCATTATCTAGTATACTTTTGGTGTGTTCATGCTTATATTTTTACAAGCTAAGGGAGTTACCAATTTGAAGATGTACATTTCTACTTTTTAGTTTTCTAGACCATAAAGATGTCCCCACGATGCACTAGCATCCTAAACAATATATTCATTTGTCTAGTTCCACGTTCCTTTCATCCCCCTTTTTCTATTTTTGTAAAAAATCCATAAATTATTAATTTATATTTCATAAATTAGTAATTTATCATTTCCTTCTATGCTTTAGTTTAACTTCAAACACTAGCAAATTATCCCAATCCTAATGTGAGAGTAGTGAAAAATTGTTTGGCTAATATACCTAAACTTTTAAATCACAATTTTTCCTCCTTTACAAAACTATCAAAAGTATCAAATTTCATTTTGAAAAAAAAAAATCAAATTTTTAGTGATCAATCAAGGGGTCATTCTATTCATGCCATGCTAAAAACAAGTAGGAAATTCACCTTCTTAAAAAATGCATGGGATTATATTCACAACAAATCCCTATAAACACAAACTAAATACAATAAAACTATAAACATAGGAGCTTTTCTGAGGTGGTTGCATTGGAATCACAGGGTTTTGGGGCATCCTCTTTGGATGTCTCAAATGAAGGGGTTGTTGATACTGAGAAAGATTGTCATGTTGAAACCCCAAAAGAGTATGAGAATGGGTCTCAGGCTGCCATTACTGGGGATAGCGCTCCAGCTAGTATTTCTGGTAGCTTTTCTAATAAGACATTGCTTGCAGGAAAATACTGATGAAATCTCTGAGATAGTGGCTATAGGCAATTTTCTTCAAGATAGTAGTATGTCAGCTTGGCATGCTAAGGTAGCGCAAGTGGAAGAAGGTTGGATTACTATAAAGGGCAAGAAAGAAAAATTCTCCAAGCCTTCTTTTGACATGACTCTCTGCTCCCACAAGAGTAGTTCTAAATGTAAATCTTGAAGTGTCTTGTTTGGGAGCTGATTTTTGGCTAGCTATAGGTTGTTCTTTTTGCAGTTCTGTTTTTGGTTGTAAAGGGTTTCGGGTCCCTTCAAAACCTTCTTTTCACCTAATCAAAAACAAGAAAACAATATAATTATATTACATAAATAAGCTTGTTTCTTTAAGTAAATCCATCTCCATTAGTATCACATTGCATTACAATTCAATATAAACTAGCACTTGCACCGAAAGAAGGTGCAAGGGTTACGTCGATAGAAAATTATATATAAGTTAATATTGGTCGAGATTACAATTCTATAAATTGCTTAGTGGGAAAGAGCAGCATGAAACACCTTGATGAGTATGTAACCTATAACCCAAACAATGAATAAGAACATTCAAATTGCAAGCCCAAGAGGGCAATGGTGGAACATACAAGGATCATTTCTTATAATGCTTCACAAGTCATCCAAGCATGTGTTTACTACTACCTCTTTACCACATGAATAGATAAATTTATGTCATGATTGGAAGTCATTTCATAATCAATTACTAATTAATGAAAGGAAAAACAAAAAAGCATTGTAAAGCATACATATGGTTAAAGGTGACAAAGAACCAAATCTAGAATATATATATATATATATATATATATATATATATATATATTGTAGTTTGCATTGTGTGATAAAAGGAAGCTTGGAAATCCATCAAAATACGAAGTAGCTACCATAAAACGAGATTGAAATATATTACATTTCAAGAAAGGAATACAACGTCATTGTTTTGCATATTTAATACTCTATTAATAGGAAATACAATAATAAACTATCCATGCCTCATTTTTATTGATTTATGAAAAGCACAAATTTAAACAAGAACAATTGTGTTTTATACCATATTAAAGCAAAGAAGAGATTAGAGATGCTCAATCAAGAACATACATCTTTGTATCTCATTATATTTTTGCTCCACCTCCAACACTTTGTTACCTACTTCCTCATTAAACTATTCAATTTACAATAAACAAGATCATAATAGCATAAACCTTAAATTGTATGTAGAATTGGATATGGTCAATTGATAAAGCATTGGAAATTTACCAAACAATTGTGCCATCTAAACTAAAATACTTCACTTCGGAAGTAAATTTTACCAAATAATAAAAAAGAAGATTCCCATATAAAAAGTGAAACCCCCAAAAAATATGTTTTGTCTCAAGCTCTTATTGAATTCACTAAAGCTTCTTAATTACTAGAACAAGGTCACTGTGAAGATAAATTTCTTCTACCTTCACCTTTATAGATTTATCTACTATACACAACAAAAATTCATATATACCTTCCACTTGGTGAAACTCGCAAAAATGGTAGTTTACATCAAATAATAGGGATCTATCAATAAAGTGCAAGTGTAACAATATCAATCATTTTGATCTACACTCCATCCTAATGAAATAAAATTCCCTTCATCCAAATCATGTAATATTTGGTTTGAGGCAATACTATCATTTGTAGAAGACAAGTCTATAAGTGTATTTGAACCAACAAAGAAGCAATGACAAAGAGCTCTATTAAAATTTTAAAAAATAAAATATAAATAAAAAGCAAATTTTAAAATTGTCAAAATAATCTAAACTCAACCAAAGATCTTGAAAGAATGCAAGATTTTCATAAACATGAAAGAAAGAAATAAATAAAATCCTAACACATTTATTAATGTATGGTTGTATTTTAAAATTTATAACTGAAAATAATATATATTGCCAACATTTAAGATTGTATAAATAGTTTTTCATTGTTAATTTAACTAAACTTCATTTCCAGTGAAGAGGGTTTAATACACATCACGAACAATTTCTTGTCGGATCTTTTTATAAACATAGAAAAGACTCCTCAAATTCAGTGATCTATCATCCACATTCAACACAAATTATATGACATCATTATAATAAAAATACCAAATAAATTTAAAAGCATATCATCTGAAAGACTCGCAGCACTACAAAATAATATTATTTGTCATCTATAGCATAATAAGAACTCGTATATTGTTGAGAAATACAATAATACTAATGAAATAGATCATTTAGTGATAGTAGATTTCCACAATCCTTGTAGATTATTGCTAAAATTTTTGGATTAGATTGTATCTGGATTTTTCTGCATGAACGTTTCAAATCACACTCTATGATTCATCGTCAAGATAAGAGGGCACAAGGATAAAATGAATAGTTGCAAACCAAGGTAGGAATAAAAAGGGAGAGAGGAGAAAGGGGGTTTTGAGGGGGTTAAGGCACAAAATTCAAGGGGACAATGTAAAAATAGATCATCTAAAAATAGAATATTCAAAAGAAAAAAATATTATATTATTGTGACATGTAAAATAATGTTAATGAAATAGAGCATGTAAAAATGGAATATTCTGCAAGATTACAGACATGATTTGCAAGACACTGCAAAGTAAGCTCAACCAAACGGTGAAGCATGTGGTGTTTAAAACCACAAAGTCGACGGTATGTAATGAATTTATTAATAAAGCACACAGACAAAATTGCCTCTTATTCTCCAAGATTTGACAATTGAATTCAAATGGATATTAATAAAGTTAATCAAGCAGCTAACTGTGAAATACTACAAAACAGTGGTCATCAAGTCGCTAATTGTCTCATACTCCAAGATTGTTTAGTTACTTTGAATGGCTAAAAATAAACCTAATTAAGATGCTAAATGTAAGATCCAACAAAATAGAGTTAACAAGTCTCTAATTCATCCTGCTAATAAGTTCATTGATTTTATCCTCACGATTCCCTGTATCTCCACCCTCAATGTAATGGTTCTGCTTCATTTCAAGTCCACCTAACGGAGCACTATGCTTACATGGTCATAAACAGTTGTTTGCCTCTTTGAAATGGGGGTCGGCAATAGTAATCTCATGAATGGGATCTTCAGTATAGATGATTTCGTACTGACCTAGTACCTGTCAAGAGCAATTAGTTTTAGAAAGAATCTAACCAGGGAAATACACCATAAAAACCAAAAAAAAACATTCAAATACCTTTTCAATGACAATTGCCTATCAATAGAATACATTGCTTTTCTACCTTAACCTCTCTTATATATCATCTCTGCAATTTCTCTTCAAATTAGGATAGCTTTAGAAAATTAATAAAAGATTAAGCATTGGTTCAACAAAATAGGACATCTAAGAAAAATTGTTTGCTTAAAACTTTTGCTTGGTAGATGTATCTCGCTAAATCTTACCCACAAGTCACATAGGTCTCGACCTTATGCATCATATTCAAAGTTGTCTTGTTAACTAAATCTTGGGTGCAAGGGTTACATCGATAGAAAAATATAAGAATATCATGGTTCCCTCTCCTTAGCGACCGTCATCTCAAACTTTGGTGATGAATCTCGACCTGTTGGAGAGAAGAAAAAAAGACATTAGAAACAATATTATGATCACTGTGACTTTAATAAAAAGAAGAATATATAATTGGAGAGAAAAAGGGCAGAAATACCCAATGCCTCCATATTTAGGTGGGTGTAAGTGATTTGGAGTATGCTTCAGAAAGTGTATTGCTTATGTTGAAAAGATAATCAAACATTTATTTTGATTTTCTGCTTGTGCAAAAGTTGTGTGGTCTTGGATTCATAATCTCTTCAAACCATTTTGACCAAAGCCCTTCACTTATAATAATGTTTTCAAGGGAATTGGGCTCATTTTCTTGTTAAATTTGTCCAACTTTGCCATGCTTTCAGACTGGAGATATTATGTCATTTGGAGGGATAGAAATGTAGCTATTTTTGCTCATGGTTCTATTGACACAAACTTTTCAACTCACACCAAGTCTTTGGTGATTATAAATTTGTTCAGTAAGATCCAAATTCAAACCAATAAAGGGGCCCTAGAGGTGGCACATCTATAAACAACATTGGATCATTAGAGTAATGCTCCTTGTACAATGGCTCGGGTTCTCTATCTTTGCCATCCCACAAGAAGTTTTCCCTCCAAAACCAAAAGCATGGATGCTTCTAACTCCCTCAATGTTGCTCTTGGAGCCACTATAGATAGTCCTCTCCACTAGCTGGTGAGGAGACTAGGTGGACTATGCCACCTCACAGCGCAACACTACTCTACATCTTCATAGAGGTGCAGGTGGATTCCACATAGGGGCTAGGACAAATTTCTCCACTTGAATCTAACTGTCTCACCTTAGCAGAATGAAAACCAAACTGCAAATATGCTTGATTCCCAACCTTAGAAGGATGAAGATAATGCTCTCACTGATTGGGAGCCAATTGATGATGGAAAGACTTGCTAGACAGAGGGTGACATTAACCTTGATGATCAGGACCCTATTGGATGTTGCTGATATGTGGTTGGAATTGATGGCAACACATGATGTGAAAAACACCATCAACGCAACTATCTCTTAGCACTTTCTCCCCCTTAGATTCTAACTCTTTTCTCCTCAACTCTTTCTTAGGACTTCTTCTCCCCACAATTTTTTTCACATGACTCTTCTCCCCCCTTTGACATCAATGACAAAGATACACACAAGCTTTGAACCACATATCTGAACATATGACTACTCCCCCTAAGTAGCAGCCACCACAACATCAATCTGGATCAAGATATGACTATGAAATGCACAGACTGATGCAAGACAATGCATCTTAGTTCTGATTAGGAGGGGTAATCACCCCTAACTTTCCTCTGAGATACTCAAAAGTATCCTTAGGAAAAGGCTTGGTAAAGATGTCTGCAATATGTTCCTTAGTAGGAACATACTCCAATCTGACTTCCTTTTCACTCACCTTCTCTCTCAGAAAGTGAAATTTGATAGATATATGCTTGGTCTTTGAATGTAGCACCAGATTCTTATAAATGTTAATTGCACTTGAATTATCACAAAATATAGAAATAGGTTCATCATGCATAACTCTGATATCTTTCAACATTTGTTTCATCCACAATACTTGAGTACAATTGTTAGCATCAACAATGTATTATGCCTCTGTAGTAGATAAAGAAATGGTATTTTGCTTCTTACTTAACCATGAAATCAGCTTCTTTCCCAAGAAAAATGCACCACTACTAGTACTTTTTCTATCATCCACATCTCCTCCAAAAATGATAGCATCAACAAAGACTTCCAACAATCAAATCTATATCATGATCAATCTTGAAATACAAATTACTATCAATAGTACCTTTATTAAATCCAAGCTTCAACAAATAATAGTCCAATCTGGCATACCATGCTCTTGGGGCTTGCTTGAGTCCATACAGAGCTTTCTTCAACCGACAAACCATATCTCCCTGATCAGTCAATTGAAATCCATCAGGTTGCTCAACATACATGTCTTCTTCCAATTCGCCATTTAAAAATGCTGACTTGACATCTATCTGATAAACCTTGTAGTTTTTGTAAGCAGCATAAGCAAGAAATAATCTCACAGCTTCAATCCTAGCAACAGGGGCAAAATTTTCTTCAAAGTCAATTCCTTCCATCTGAGAATATCCTTTACACACCAACCTTGCTTTGTTTCTAATTTCACCTTGCTCATTTAGTTTGTTTCTAAATACCTATTTACTTCCAATTACATTTTTGTCCTTAGGTCTAGGAACAAGAATCCATGTATCATTCTTCTCAATTTGTTGTAGTTTTTCTCTCATTGCTTCAACCCAATGTTCATCTTTGCATGCTTCATTGACATTAGTAGGCCCAGTCTTTGAAATCAAACAATATTCTTCAGCAATTTTTCTCCTAGTCTGAACACCTTTGTTCTTATCACCTATGATCTGATCTTCTGAATGATTTAGTCTTCCATACTTTGGAGTCTTAGGATGTTCTTGAACTTTTGGCTCTTGTGATCTCTCTTCTGCACTTTCACTAGTTTCTCCTTCTTCTTGATTTTCTTGATTCACCATAATGATCTAAACTTGATTTGAAGTTTGAACTTTCTTTCCTTTATTTGAAGTGTTATTCTAATCATCTAAATCATATCCACGGGTTTTGAATGGTCTAACTATGCTTTCATCAACCTTGACATTTGCACTTTCAACCATTTTCCTCAATCTCTTATTGTAGCACCGGTAGGTCTTGCTTTTAGTAGAATAACCAAGAAAGATTCATTTATCACTCCTAGCATCAAATTTTTCTATATCTTCATTTCTTTTGATATAGCATTTACTCCCAAAGATTTTGAAGTATCTAACAGTAGGCTTATGACCATACTATAAGTGTCACTTTTGATTTGTACCCAGTTGAGAGTGTAAACAGCAGTACTCACAACTTCTCTCTAGTAGATATGAGGAACATTTCTTTCCAGCATTATAGTTCTAGTAGCTTTCTTCAATTGTCATGTTCTTCCTTTCCACAACTGCATTTTGTTGAAGGGTCCGCGGGGCAGATAATTGTCTCTTTATTCCATGTTCTTCATAAAAAGAATTAAACTCATCGGAAGTGAATTCACCACCTCTATCTGATCTCAGACATTTAATCTTCAAACCTTTCTCTGTCTCAACCATAGCCTTAAAGATCTTGAACTTCCCCAAAGTTTCAGATTTTTCCCTTAAGAAAGTAACCCATATCATTCTAGAATAATCATCAATAAACAACATGAAATACCTGTATCCTTGTAAACTTTTGACTCTAGGAGGACCACACAAGTCGGTATGCACAAACTCCAACAATTCATTTGAACAATGTTGTTTGCTCTGAAATGAAACTCTACTTTGCTTCCCTAACTGGCATTCCTTGCATATGACATTTGTAGGTTTTATCAACTTAGGAAGATCTCTCACAACCCGAGTAAAACTTATCTTGATAATATTGTCAAAGTTAGCATGACACATTCTCCTATGCCACAACCAACTTTCATCAACTTGAGCAATAAGACAACTTTTACTAGCAGCACTCAGGTGAAAGATGTTACCTTTAGTTTTTGTACCTGATGCAAGGGCATACCATGCTCTTGGGGCTTGCTTGAGTCCAATCTAGCATATCACGTGATACCACATCAGCACACCATCAAAACATGACTTAATACACAACTATTATAACTTAACGCACATGTCAATCTACCATATTTAGCTTGCCAATGTGGTCATCATATTTGATGATGTGGACTTGAAACCCTTATTATAAGCAAGCAAGGGCCATGCAAAGTAAGTTGCTGCAAAAAATTATGAGTGATTCAAAATACCATATATGATTTTGAAAGACATGAAATCAATGTGCTCAACTATTAGATCTTCTCCACTAAAATAAATTTTGAGTGAATAAATTAATTGAAATGATGGGAGTCGAAACTTCTCTTTATGCACCAAACATGATACAAGGAGTAAATCAACCAATTAAACACTATCCCATTTTCTAAAATATAACTGCGAGTCACACAAGCACTGCTTAGAAGTGTTGGCACCTATGGTCTTGGACTGCTATCTTTGATTTCCAGTTAGCAAAACTTGTGCATGAAGTACCATAGGGGAGAGGACCCAGTAGTTGAGCATGTTTCAATAGTTGAGAATGTTTTTGTTAATATAATGCCCAATAGTTGTTTATATAATGTCAATAGTTGTTTATATAATGCCAATAGTTGTGACTTTACTACCCATAATTAAACAAAATGTATTCTTTTGATCTAAAAAGCAACCAATCATGTGATGCCACATCAGCGCTCAACTACTGGTGATGTGAATGCACAAGTATTGGTAAGGGGTTTAGACGGTGCCTTTTTGGACACCTTGACAAAAAGCATGCTGATGTGGCATCATATTTGATGATGTGGCCCCGAAACTTTTGTTATAAGCAGGGGACTTGCCAAGTAAGCTGCTGTAAAAAAATTGGAGTGATTTGAAATTTCCAAGTAGGATTTTGAGGAACGCGAAGTTAGGTGCACAACTACTGGGTCCTCTCCCCTATATGCCTTTATTTTCAGATGTGAGATAAACATGTGCATATGACTTTATATTTTTTCAAATTTATATATATTCTCTAATGGCCTTTAACAAATCATTCGGATGAGATAAAATCTTCAACGAGGAACGTAAATAATCACGGTGCAAGAAGCCCCAAAAGGTAATAAGATGTCAGTATGAAATGCATGGGGACAAGGACGCCAACCCATCTACTAATGAATTTGCAGAGCCTCTGGTGCATGGCGTGCCTTATAAGCCTGCCTTGTCTTACAATTACCATTAAATATGGGATAGTCTCACACGCCCAAAATTTCTTTCTCACCTAAATTATTTTATCAGAAAATAGGTAGATATTAATGTGGAATAAAATCAGCCACAACCGGCGTACAACTTTTTTTTACTGAATCTTGTAATTTATTAACGATGTCACATTAGAAGAGCCAAATAGTCAAGGAAAGCGAGGAGCGCAATGATGATGAGTTACTCTTTAGATACAGGCAAAATCCTGTTTCATAACATCAGAACATCATTTTTTACATGTTTGTCTAATCTTCCTTGACATTATTTTATGTTTGAACTGCCTTGTGATTGCCGTGTAGATTTTTATTTTCTTGGCCAATAAGAAATGGGAGCCTTACCATTATACTAATATGTAGAAAAAAGATCACACAAATTTTTCGGACTTGCCACAGAGAGGAGCTCTTCACAAAACAGTCAAGAAAAACTAGAGCAACTAGTATAGATGGAAACCAATTTACAAAAAGGAGGAAGTAGTTACAAGATTTTAGCAGAAACGATCATTTGATATTAGCCTGCCCTGATGGCATTATCATTACTAGCCAATCGGAGAAGAAAACTTACAACCAAGAGAGAACCCGTTACGATTGGCAAAAGAATGATCAATGATGAAAGGTCGAAGAAGCTCCTCCTGTACCCCGCCCCTAGCAGCGATCTCCAAGTCACCAGTTTCAAAAACCTCACAAATGGCATTCATATTCTCAGCAATAAGCATGAGACGTCACCCAAGTTCACAGAGAGTATCCAAAGAAGCCAGTCCAAGTCACCAGTTTCAAAAACCTCACAAATGGCATTCATATTCTCAGCAATAAGCATGAGACGTCACCCAAGTTCACAGAGAGTATCCAAAGAAGCCAGTCCCCGAGATTCTGCACCCACCATTGAAAGAATTTCACGTTGCAAGCCCAATTCTTTGTCGCCATCTACTCCAAGCCAAGCCTATATTGGGGTTTGACAAAAACTTCAGCCACCCTAGCCATGCTTCTATAGAATGGGTCAGCCTCGGAAATTTGCAGAAAGTATGAAGCCGCCTCTGAAATTTACATGTCCAACTCCAGATAGTCCGCTCCAATGACTGTTTTGATGGCTTCTTCAATTTGGTTCAACCAAGAACTTAAGGCAATGTTGAAGCAGCTACTGGAGATCACTTTGTAGTTTTGTTTACTGACCTGTTGGATAAGTTTTCCGAGGCACCTTTGAGCGATGAAGCTTTCCAATTTCCATGCTAGTTTTCATGCAAACACAATTCTACATTAAGCCAATGCAGCCAACTTTGAATGTTTTCTTCATTGCCGGACTTCCAAGGTTAGAATGTAGAGTAGACAATCCAATCACGCCCGTTGGGACCCAAATAACACTTATACTGGACTAGGCAAAACCATCTATTCTGTAATTTTACTGTATAATACTCAATTATTTTGCCAGAATAAAACGATTATTGATTTATATATCATTAATTCTGCATTAAAAGTTACTAGAAGAATCTGAATCTTATAACCATCAAAATGCCTCCCCTCATTAATATTTTTATGTGCCAAGCGGGATCTTTTACATACACTTGCCACGAATATGACTCTTGATTAAGTAATGAAATTACTTTGGAACCTAGCACAACATGCAGAATACACCGCAACGATGTAACTCTTATTAAAAACTCCACCCGCATGCAATCTATCTGCAAACTGGGGGGAGACATACAAGATACAGAGTACGGACATTGGGATGTGAAAAATGAAATAGCATTACAATGTATTATTCCCCAGTTTTAAGAGTTCCATAGCATCAAAGATATATGGTCAATTGAAGGAAATCCACAACAACGTATAGTGTGCAGTAATCCTGCATTACTCTCTTTTTCATTGAATAATGATCAAAGTTATGTTGTAATTTAAGCAAACAGCTTCACTTGAGGAAGACTCACTACTTGGAATTGTGGTTCAGAATTGAACAAATAGCTGTAAGGAAAACTTTGTTTTAGTATTCCAGGTGAAAATAATTGTCTTTGATTTCCATAGGGATTAAAAGACTTGTCTCTTTAAACACCTTCACGTGAGGAAGATTGTAAATGCTTGAATTATCGAACAAAGAACTGCAAAGAAAACATAGTTTTGGCATTCCAGATGAAAATAATTCACTGACTTCCGTTGGGCTTAAAAAGACTTGTACTCTTTTGATTCTCATTTTAATATTTGTGTTCTTCCCCTACAGTATATATTTACTATATTCTTAGGGTCATTATACAATATCATCCAAATTAAGATAAGTATCTTAGACTAATGAAATTCAACTAAAGATAAAGCTCAGAGAAACTTGACTAAAACCTGTTGTTTTTGCCCCTGTTGTTTTTGCCTCTTCAAAGTTATTGAAATCTACTTTAAGATGTCAGCTAATTTAAGTACGAGATATCCTCCACAAAAATGTTAGCTAGGTTTACTCTAAATTAATATCCAGTGAAAACTGGTCCTTCAGAAAAAGAATAAATACACAAATATTTACAATAATGTTTGGCCCTTTAATGTTCTAGTAGGCAAATTTTTCTATTTAGTTAAAAGCATAATTATCAGGAGACTCATTACCCTGATCCTTGTTATTCGTCTCCTGTACATCTCCTATACATCTTCTATAAGCATCCTTTGAAAATGAGGAAACTTCCAAGAATAAACATTGGATTTTCAGATGCATCACATAAATTACATTGGATTTTCGAAGTGCTGATATGTAAAGCATAATTACCAGGAGACTCATAACCCTGATCCATGGTATTTGTCTCCTGTACATCTCCTATACATCTTCCTATAAGCATCCTTTGAAAATGAGGAAACTTCCAAGAATTAACATTGGATTTTCAGATGCATCACATAAATTACATTGGATTTTCAAAGTGCTGATATGTGGTTGAAAAAAGTTAAAAGAACTAAACAAATACACTAATAGACTAGTAATTTTCTATTTTTTCACTAAAGTAAACAAGTTTTTTTGTGGTAGAAAATTTCCTTATTAAATCCAAAGAGGTAAGAATATGAGGTGAAACAATAACAAGGCTTATTGAAGTTTTATCAATTGATTAAAAATATAATCATCTCCAAGATCCCCCATACTATGTTTTTAAAAATAATAGCATTCCCCTCCCAGTTTCTTTGTCATCTCCAAGTGATTATGGTTTTAAATATAATTAGTCTATTTCAATACTTTAAAATGTTAGTTTTATTTTTAATTTTAAATATTTTAGTATTCAACATTCTTCAAAGATATACATCGACATCCATATGGCCATCCCCAAGTACCCATCTCCAACCTTTTTTGAAAATGGTGTACCAGTATCCATCTTCAACCTTTTTTGAAAATGGTGTACCAGTGCCCATCCCCATTCCCATACCAGTACCAGTATCCATCTCCTGGTAACTATGGTTAAAAGGCAAGATGTAACCCGTCATACAAGGAATGACATTCTGAAGGAAATACAAACGTGATATCATGAAATCACACAAACATTCTGTTACGTTATTAATACAAAATACGTCAGCTAATTTAAATATGAGATATCCTCCACAAAAATGTAATCTAAACGATTCTAAAGTTTACTCTAAGTATCCAGTGAATATGTAATCTAAAGTTTACTCTTAAGTATCCAGTGAAAATTGGTCCTTCAGAAAAAGAAACAAATATACAAATATTTACAATAAGGTTTAGCCCTTTAATGTAATTACTGGACAAATTTTCCGTTTTAGTGAAAACGTCAGATGTAATCCACCATACAAGGAACAACATTCTGAAGGAAATGCAAAAACATGATGCCATGAGATCACACAAATGTTCTGTTACATTATTAATACAAAAAAAGCGGATTTTCAAAGAATTGATCCTAACACCTAAAAAATTGAATTGAGCATGCCGGCAGAAGGGAAAATACAGGCAACTCTTTCCAAGGATACATCAAAACAGAATCAAGAAACCAATCGGTCCTAAAAAATTGTTAAGGCATTAGGAACTAGAGATTTACGGTGAAGCAAAAATTAAAATGCCTGTAGGCGTTTTTGTTAAAACCTTGTGCTGTGTATTTGGCCTAAAGGGAAACAAGCAATATCTGGCCTCCCCTCAACAGTCGTATAGAAGTTAAGCCTCTTCAAGCAATGCGTTTGGAAGATCTATTATACTTCATATGACTTTTAACAAGCTGACCTTCAGCAAGTGCTGACATAAGCGAGAGTTCTCCAGCCAACACTGCTCCAGCAACAATTGTTGCAAGGCAACGGGAATTAGATCCAGGATAATCTGCATTTGCACCCTTTACACCAAGTAAATTTAAGCAAGCTGCTTGAGAAGCCAAATGAGTGCCTCCACCAATGGTCCCAACCTGCAAAATTTACATAGTAAAAATGCACTTCGACCTCATTCATAAAGACTAGCAATTGATATCTTAAAAATACATCTATCTAAAAGATGCCAACAGATATCAGTCTAAAGGCACATATATTGGATTTGCAGCATAGGTTAGATAGGTGCCTTAAGATTGATATCTCTCAGTGTCTTTTAAATAGACATATTTAAGATATCTATGCTGGTTAATTAGTTTTCTATCTAGATATAGGTACAATTGGGTATAATGAATGTGTTACGCGTAAATGACTGTCAAATTTATATTCAGGGGTTTTGGTTATCCACTCACTCCATTACAACTCTCCCTTGCTACCATTGTAGTAACTGCTAACACCCATCAGCATAAACAGTAAAAAGTTAAAATAGCTTCTTACCTCAATGCATGGCATCGTCACAGAGACATGCAGATCCTTTCCATTTGTTGCTTCCATCATTGTAATGCATTGAGAACTTTCAACATTTTGAGCTAGATCCTGTCCAGTTGCAATAAATATTGCAGAAACAATATTTGCAGCATGAGCATTAAAGCCTCCAATGGCACCAGCCATAGCAGACCCAACCAAGTTCTTGATCACATTTAATTCCAAAAGTGCAGACACGGACGTCTTTAAGATCTCTGTCACTACCTCCTCCTTTATAACAGCCTCACATACAACTGATTTACCACGGCCCTCTATCCAATTCACAGCAGTAGCTTTCTTGTCTGCACAGAAATTACCTGCAAAATTCCTTTTACACTTCAATGCTTTGTTGCTAATGTAAATATTCATAACAGCGAAAAAAAATAAAGATGTTGCTTCAAAGATATAGATATATGGATGTCACCTTAATGATACCATGGAAACAAGCATAAAAAATAAATTTTCCCTCACATTAAGAATAGGTTGGGCAGTGAGAGGGCAATCCCACTCATCCTGAACTTGTCAAGCAAACATAATGGGAAAAAAAAGGTAGTCTCGCTTGGCCTGGTTTTCACTGAGAAAAGAAATATGAAAGTCTACATTGAAGCTATATTTGCAAATTGCCACTTACCTGAAATGCTAATGACATTCATGTCAGGGAAAATATCCCGAAGATAATTCAAGACATTTTGTACACCCTTGGATACCATATTCATTCCCATGGCATCTCCTGTGAAACAATTAAAGCGCAGATATGCATTCCGACCGGCCAGGACACATTGAATGCCCTGCAGCTTTGCAAATCTGCTTGTCCTGTTATGATTAAAATTCAACAACGGTTATCTAAGTACAAATGAAAACAAAATACAATAACCAAAATACAATTTTTCACATTGAAAATGTGCTTTGGGAATTCTTGTAAAAGAACAAAACATTAATCCACACAAATTCCCTATTGAAAGTGGGTATCAGAAAACCTAGCATAAATATAGTCTAGTTCAAATTAACAGATGAAGCAACCCTAAGTTTGCATCTCTTTACATGCTTTAAAAAAGATCTTTATATTTACATATCTCTGATGGCAGATATTTTGGTTATTACATTTTTGTCTTCTGATTTATTTCATAAATTTACTGGTCTGTCCATGGCTTCTACAGGAAGGTTAAATAGTTTATTGCATTTCAAATAAACAAAATAGTAATACCTTTCAATAAATACCACCCAATTAATTAAAAGAAGATGCTACGGTATATATCATCAACTCAAAATTCAGGTAAAATACTCCATTGGCTAGATTGCTCTACAATGATTTGTATGTGCTGTAAGATAGTAATCTAGGAATTTCTCAATTGCGGTATTTGAACTAATGGTTTGGGACAGTGGTATTATTTAGCCCTTATGAATTCGACTAAAACTTCTGTGTGATTGTAAAATACTTTTTCAACTGCAAAAAGATACAGAACATAGTATTCGCAACCGCATGCTAAGAGAAAATGGGGTCGTGCTGTGGACTCCGAGGGAGATGAGAGTGATAACTTCCAAAATCGGTCGGACAAGACAAGGCAAAGCTAAACTTATACGACACCCACAGAACATGCATTTGGAATTCAAGGAAAAATCACTTTCAATCACCACAAATTACAAAACAATCGAGCCACGTGCACACTTACCTGTTGAACCATACCGACAAGGTATCAAAATTGTCCGGGTTATCAACATAATACTTGAGCTCGGCAGCCCTCTTGACGGTGTCGAAGCTGACAACGGGTGCCCTAGTCATCCCGTCCTTGAGAATAACACTAGTGACCCCACCGGAGCGGTAAATGGCCTTACACCCTCTGTTCGCACTGGCCACCAAGCAGCCCTCCGTAGTGGCCATTGGAACCATGTACTCTGCTCCATCGAGCAGCAGGGGCCCCACAACGCCCACCGGAATCTGTACATACCCTACGGGCAACTCGCAGCATTGGCCCTTAATGGCGTCGTAGTCAAAACCTTCCAAGGGCAGACCCTCCAGAGACCTTCCGACCATTAACTCCGCAGCCCTGCGCCGCACAGAGGCCGCCCTCCTGGTGTTCCCCACCCTCTCCTCCAACGCCTGCGACGCCACGCTTCCATTGGCAACGGCATCTGCAATTTCCTCATCCGTGCAATTCGTCACATCGATTGCCCGCGCCCTCGCCTCTTTTTCAGGCTTGCGACAATTGGGCATTGGTTCGTCTCCATGGTTGTCGAATTCCCCAGTGTTTTGCACGAAGGCGATGCCGAAGAATCCGAGAAGATAGCTGAACGAGGCCACTAGAGATAGCAGTGCCCCAATTTCCACCAGGCTCAGCGAGTAGAGCGGGATCGAGATTCTGACCTTTTCCTTCCATCGCCCCATCAAGAAGTAGGAGGCTACGAAGAAGAGGAGGAGGAACACCCTGTTGGTCACCCACACAGGAAGGGGCAGCGCGTCGGAGGCCAACCGCGGCTTCTTCTTCTGCTTCCCCTCGCCTTCTGTTCCCCACCTCATCATCCACCCCATTTTTCTACCAGTTCCCCGACAAACTGACAGTGTTGGACGAGAAGGAAAAACAAAACGCTGTAATTAGATCGTCACAAGCGCTTCAGAGAAGCACAAGGTACGTGCAACTGCATGCACGCATTTCCCAAGTAAAGAAGCTGGGATCTGTTCGGTCACTTAATATACACCGCCCTTCTCTTTACAGAAATGGAAACTTGAAGAGTACGCCCCCGTTTTGAACCGTTGGATTTCCACGTACGTGCTGTCTACTTTTTATTATTATGATACTTGATATTTGCAGTCTTCTTAAGAAATGAAATCTTGATCAATGGCACTTAACCGAAGTCGCTTAACCACCTTTGTGGATATTGTCCAAGCACTCGAGCTTTCTTTGCAACAATGGCTAGGATGCATAATCCATGTCTGCTTCTCCATGTACTTACTCAATCTTTAGATTAAGTCAACGAACAAACAATAATATTTTTATTTTCATCATGTCTTTGTCATAAGATCTATAAGGAGAGAAGATTTAGTAGTTGTGCACTTTTAATTTCATACATGTGGTAACGTCAAATGATTCTAAAATTGTTATAGTAGTTTACTTGACAAGTTCACTCCTTAAATCTAAGATTATAGGTCCACGTCATTAAATATGATGTTTCAAATGACTATTTATAAAAGGTGTCTAAAATAGAAGATTTTAGGCCCCTAACCAATGATAGATAATTGTAATGCATACTCTTTGAAATTATTTGTACCAATAATTGAACATTTTAAAAGTACCCCTAATATTATCTATACAAACTCTTAAATCATTTATGTAATCATATTTTAAAAAATCTCTAACACATAATCATGCAGACGCATAACTAACAAATTAAACAATTTAATATTGTAGGATAAACTCTATGGACAAAATCAAACTATTTTAATAATTTAATAATGTAATTTTTTGAATTTTGGTAATTCCACATAATGCAAGCTCAATCCCCACTCAACAAGATTGACTCAAGACACAAAAAAAAAAGTTTTAATATCAAGTTGGTATGTGAATGTATAGTAGTATGTGTACACATGGGTATAATAGAAGATTAATTATGGCAAATGTATCAAAATGAATGAGACTATGAGTATGATAGAGTTAAATATATGGGAATGAGTGTAAATGAAGATGGATGATAGATCAAGAAATGAGTCCAACTTTGCACAAGAGTACACCGTTTTTTGATGTGTAATTGTATCAAGTCATCCCTCAAAATGTAATATCCTTAACTAGTTATAATATAACATTTACCACTTTTTAATCACCAAGATCCCATGAGGGTGAGATGAGAGCATATGGTGAGAAAATAGTTCTTATTTAGCACTTTCCAATCGCCCAAATCCCATGAAGACAAAATGAGAGAATATATATATATATAGTACCCAAAAAGATGTAACAATGGTTTGTAAAAATTATATGGATATGTTGAAGCTTCAAAACATAACACAAATATAAATCAAGTTATCTTCATAATAAAATGTTGCTTTGAATATTACAAAACATAGGCTTTCTCGATACAAAACTTGCTACAATTACCAAATACCAAAATATATATTGAAATATAAACAAAGCTTTGAAGTGCAAATACATCCTCTGTATGAAATGACCTACAAGAAATCAAAGGGTTTTCATACTCCAATCTCTAGGAAACTTAAAGGGCTTTATCCTCTAATCGCTGAAATCTAATGGTTTTCATCCTCACTTATAGTTTGACACAAGGCCCAAATTATGATAGAAAAGACTACATAAATTGGTAGATGTATCAAAGGAAACCAAGAAGCACAATATATAGCACCAAAAAACCACAAATAATAATTAAAATATTAATAAGATTATTTTCCCAAAATAGCCCCCACTTTGTTGTGAATACCAACTTGTAATGCCTCATTTATTTCTTCTTAGAATTTATCATGAAGAAGTTAACAAGTTTCTTGAAGGTTTCCAAAACCTTTTATTATTTTTTATTATTTTATTTGTTGCTACTAAACTGTGACCACTTTATTAGAATACTTTTATATCTCTATCAAGAAAATAAAGATGGAGCCCACATACACTAAAAATTTGCTAGCAAACTCGATTTAGAAATCGAACGGACATAAAAATGAATGTTAAGTTCAAATTATTGTTAATAAAAGTTGTTCACCAAATTCATTTATATAGTGATTTATCCCTCCTTGATATGAATATCACCCACATGAACTAATTAATTAAAAAGGGATATAATACGAAATGAACCCAAAAGTAAATGGGAATTGGTATGTGTATGCAAATTCCATCACTTTAAGGTACATATGAAACCTAAAATAATTGTGTATCTTAAAATATGTAAGCACTCACAAATATGCATGTAAAGTAAATAATCAAACATAAAAAGATTCTTGGCCAATGTAAAGTATCGGACCCCGCTAGATCTAATTGTGTGTATTCATCCTATATCATGTGTTCTCCATGGAAACTAGTAAAAAAGAGAAAAGATGTACAATGAATAATTTTTATCAAGATTGAAAACAACAAACTAGATGTACTATCTACAATCATGAGAGAGAGAAAGTAGGGTTAGAAAAAAATAACTTATTAAAAGTGGAAATTTTATATTGAGTGTTGGCATTGTTATGTGATAATGATACATTTGGACATGGTAATGAGTCTCAATACTTATAACTATCTACAAGCTTAATAAAAAAGTGTATTGATAAGATATACCCACCCTTCAATTGGTTGCATTCTTCAAATGTAAGGAATTGGAGGAATGGGGAAATAGTATGAAATGTAAAGGTAAGATAAGCATAGAGAACATGTATCGTGTAAAGTGAATTGGTGGACCGTGAATGTATTAAGTGCCAATAAAATAAAATGTGTCAAATAATGAGCATGGTAACCACATGGTCTAAAGATAAGCATGAATAAATATAGCTTTTCTTCTAGTGTAGGTAAATAAAAATGGTGATCTAGCTCAAATAGGAAAAAATACCCATGAAAGTATATAAAGCACTATAAAGGGCATATGCTCCCAAGGTGGCTCCAAGAGTAGAAGCACATGATGGTCAAGGTATGGCAATAGGTCCCTAGTGGTGAGATAGGTCTAGGTGTGTGGCATATTAGGGATTGTCACATGACCAATAGTGTAGGGAAGGTTATGGTGTTCCCAATTTGACTCCAAGAGCACAAGCATTTATTAAAAATGGGGTAAGGAATGGTGACCCAAGTTTGATATAATAATGAGATAAGGCTCAATAAACTTTATGAGTTCAAGAACAATGATGAAAATGCATAGTTGGCCCAACAATAAGGTAAGACAACCCACTTAAGCTAGATGGTGACATGTGATAATTAGAAATACATAATTGAATGAATAGGTAAGTGTATAGGCACATATATGAGTAAATGTGTAGTCATGAAAGTGCATGTAAATATGTTTTCCCCAATATGGGGTAAGATGGCATGATAAAGCTTAGAAATGATATGAAAAATAGAGATAATAATCACCCAACTATAGATTGTGATAAATAGTGGAATTGTCATAAATGCATAATGCTAACTAAGAATTTCACTATTTTTTGTTAGAAATAGATAAGCAAAAGGCACTTGTGCCAAATCAAGAAGGAATAATGAATGGTCCAATCTAATTAGGTCACAATTTCCCATGAAATTTTATCTTGTTATTTGAATTATTAAGGTTCATTTAAAGTACCAAAACTCTTAATTGGGAGTCTCTTTAGATGATTCCATTATTATATGTTTTATTTGTTTACCTCTAATATTAGTATAGGCTATAAATTAAATGTTTAGTCTTCATTCATCAATTTCTCAATATCTTGTAAAATAATGTTCCTAGTATGTATAATCATCAATTATATAACAAATGGAAATATACAGTAATAGAATACCAAGATTGAGTAGCATGATTGACTTTGTATCATATTTGAAAGAGTAAGGTTCAAATCTCATAGTAATATAAAATAAGAGAAGTATTAACTCACTAAGGGAGGTATCAAGATCATAGTCATCCTTGAGCCAATCATGCATCTACAACTATAATGCCCCAAGCAGACATGCCTAGGACAAAACCTAATAGAAAAACTTTTTTTTGAAGTGATAACAACAACAACAAAGATGTGACAACATGTCATACTTGCACAACAATGTGAGTACAAGTGTCATGCGAAACAAAATAACACAAGGATAATGATAATAAGAATGACCTCACCATTGCACAAGAAAGGTGGTAAAAATGGAAGACTTAACAATTGTGGGCCCAAACCTCCACAATGAACCTACAAAGGGGGATATGGTACCCAAATGATGATCGAGTACCAACCCACGATCACGTTCTCTTGCAAGATGACACAATAGAAGGATGAGGGAATCATCAACCTTAAACCCATACTAAGATGCACTTAAGAAATCTTACAAAAACCCTAAAAATCTACATAGATGGTGGAATAGCTAGGAGTTAACACCCCTCCACTAGATGACGCAACCACTGGTTTCTGGAACAAGGATTAGGACAAGGATACAATCACCTCCAATCTACTCAACAACCTTAGACAACATCTAGAAACAAGGGCCTAAGAGGAAATTCACATCCATACATGACAATTTCCACATAACCCAAATAGAGAAAATCATTCAAACCAATATTCAAAATCCACATGCAAAAGAATAGACAAAATATCATCAAAAGATGACACAAGATATACCTTGAGAAAACCCTCAAGAGGGAAAAACCCAACCTCCAAAATCATCTATCACTCATGTATTATTCAACAATGAAATCATTACAATATGTATTCAGAGTCTCCATAGACACTTTTGGCACACAAGTTCTCTACATGCACTCCATATGAACAAGCATGTAACTACACATCCCATGCCATGCTTCAAACCCTCACATATACAACTTGCAAGAGATTCTCTTGTGACAATCCAACCCCAAAATGGCCAAGCTTGGACAACTACACATGTGCTTGCTTTTATAAACATTAGCTTGCACAAAATCACCAAGCGATATTACATAAAATCATATGAATTATACCATGAGCTTACAAAGCCATTAACCCCACATTTACTTTTTGGTACTAGTTTTCCCAATATTAAATATTTTTCCAATGTGTAACCCACATTAAATATTTATCCCAATGTTACATACAACACATAAAGTAGCCCCAAGAATATCAAACCCCATGTGATACATGCATCCTTAGGTCCTCTAGGTACACCACAAATAATATTAAATTAAATGTTATAACACTATGCAAGGTGTACAACACACCTTTTCCTAATAGGGCTAACCTTCACAAGAGGTTTCCTTTAACGAGGAGGTACAAACTCTCCACTATCTAGAATGATGGAAGGTCACTTCCAAGAAATGGCATGCTTCCCAGAGGAAGGAAATGTCATACAACTTGAGTTATGATACTCTTCAATGAGTCAAAAGCATTAGAAGACTCTCAAGGCTAAGGAGGACAACTTCATATATAAATTTTCTTTGAAGAAAATACAAAAAACTCAACTAACTATGAAATGGTGAAAACATGGAACTAGAGGGCACTAGAGGACACTAGTACCCAAAGAGAACACTAGCAAAAATTCCCAGGTGTCCAGGTCTAGCGCTAGAGTCTCATTCTGGCATTGGAATCCCTATTAGGCATTGAAGTCCTTCCTAGGAATTCTAGTAATGTTTTAGCACTAGAGTCCTTCCCAGTGAGAAAAACCAAGCTAGGGTTTGGTCCCCAAGACATGCCAAACACTTAGGAACTACAAGGAAGAATCCTTGACAAAAAAAGGACTACAAACAATGAAAATGATTAGAGAACCAAGAAGGTCCTAGACACCCAATATCACCTTAGACTAACCCACAAATGAGAACACTCTTAAGGGATAGGAAGACTACAAGAGACTCCCACACAAGGCCAATGGTACAAGGAATGAAGGAGAAGGTATTCTACACCTCTTGAACCCACCAAGGCCACTCTAAGAACCCTAAATGACTTTTTAACGAGATAGTTCTCAACAAAACTCTATGTAATCAACAAGAGAACTAAAGGATTCCAAAACAATAACATGTTTTTATAATAGGATTCATTTTAAAGCCCAAATTGAAGTGTCCTCTATATTCAATTTTAGTCACATTGCAATGAAACAAGAGAGCATAAAATACAAGTGTCTTCGACTCTAATTTTGAAACATGTAAAGGCATCCAAATATCAAATCATTCCATCCACTTAAGGAGGTCCAATAATAATATATTACAAACTAGAAGAGGATTCAAATGTCCTTTGAATACATCTTACAAAATTACCATAATGAAATGAATTAATGCAAACCTTTGTCAGTTTTTTCATCGATAGGTTGTCGTTAGGACCTATCGCTTTAGTTGAAAAATGCATTAAATGTATTCGACCGGGAATTGTTCGAAGGCTATATACAATAGGAAACATCTTGACTAACTCTATCAGATTTTTTGAATTCTTAGAATAGTTCGAAACAAAACTTAACTAAAAGGACATTAAACTAGGAAGCGTAAAATTGTCAAAGTTAAAAAGCATGAAATTATTAAGCTAGAAAGCATAAAATGATTAAACTAGAAAGCATTAAATGATTAAACTAAAAAGCATGAAATGATTAGACTACAAAGCATGTAAATTACTGAGAAAGACATGATTGCAATGAAACTGTAACAATCATCAACTAACATCTACCTGTTAATAAAAAAAAAAATTAACAACCTACAACTAATAACCAGAGCGGGTGCTCTGAAATTTCAGATAAACAAAACTAAAGATTTTAAACTCAAACTACAACCCGCAAGAACAACTTTATCAGAGCTCCACACATACAAATCACATTTATCATGTACAGAATAAAAATAACAAAAGTGAAAATGAAAATACTTATCTATCTATTCTATGATTCCCTCGAGTGGCTAGCTATCGGGTACTACTACGCTTAACTCACATCACTTGAACTTCTATATCTTCAAAATTAATCCATAAAAGACAATTCCATTGCACAAAACTAGTAACTCAAAATAAGACTGGCAAAGCTTATTTTATTCATATCAGAAAAAGCGTAACATGGAGAAATAGTTCAAAAGCACATTATGACAACATAACCATATCCAATATGCATTGTTTATGGCGGTTACATATTTAACCAAAACTACTAACAAAATCCTAGATTTCAAATGGTAACGATCACCACTGAAAAAGTCTTCAACAGAATTCAACTAACCATCAAACTTAGGTCCATAACATAAAGCATTTAAAAGACTCAGAGGGAGCCATAAATTTTCTAAATAGAAAGCAACAGAAAGCATTTAAAAGACTCAGTCCACTATGCACTCCTAAAATTTTGGCGCCTAGACTTTCGATGCTTGTCTTCAACTGCTTTGAAGTCTGCTTTAAATCCACTTGGTTGTGGATAATGACCTATACAATACTAAAAACTATGTCATTATGTTAGCGTGAGTCATCTTATTTCAATTGATTTTAGGAAATAAAGATTATACATATTTTCACAAAAAGTATACAATTATTAATCCTAAAGATAAATAATTGGCAGGGTAAAAGCAATTGAGAGAAATAAGGAAAGTCATTTGGTTGTTTATATACACAAGGTTATTTACACCTCATCACTTCTCCCCCTACTAGGCTTGAGTAGGTCCCCCTGCTCTTTGCTATTCCTTTCAATTTCCCCTATTCCTATTTAACTCCCCATACTTTACATTGAGGTTGTATGCATCTTCTACTTCCATGTCCCAATCATCAGGGTTTCTAAGGAAACCCTCATTGAATCTGACCCTTCCTTTCCATGACTGTAAATTGTCAGGGTTCTAATCTCTAGTAACATGCACTACAAGAGGTGGTGAAAGAAGTAATGGTGGTTTGTATCTCATTCCCATCCAATCAATTTTAAGTTGTTGGATAATATATGCCACTACCTCTGCTCTTCTATAAGACCATTTAATATTAGTGGGTGAAATTACCTCTCTCCTTTTAAGGTGAATAGGAAGAGGGGTATATCTCTCTTCACAAGCATTCCATGCTCATCCTATCAATTCTAGGCCCTGGACTCTAAAATTCTCAAAGCAATTCTAAAGGTTATCATTATACTTATTCCTTACAGTTCCATTGACCTTAATACTTCGGAATTGAGCCTTAAAAGCTAAAGGTTTCCTATTAGAATACTGCATTTGGAGTCCAACAGTCTTTTCTACCTGTGAATTATCTCTTGTTCTCTCTTGCCATTGAATCTATTTTTGCATAGTAGACATAAATGACCTGAGCTAAACTTCACCCACAAAGAGATTGATGAGAAATCAACTTCACATAGTAGGTTCTGCTGAGCAGGAGTGGATTATGTAAATGCTTTTACAAACTCTTTATCATCCAGCTCATATGGAAGGTTGCAGGAAATTCCTAATAGTTTCCATCTTAAGAGTTGCTCACTTAAAAACATGGAATACAATCTAGATGGCCTCCTACAGGCTAGCAATAGTTTTCCAACTTGGCAGGCATCTGTTTTAGCTTGATATAGCCTGTCATATGACTCTTTTAATAAAACTAGCTCATTTTTCAATCTAGCATTTTCTAGAGTTGTTTGTCTCATAAAATAAAATCTCTTCATCCATGTCACCAACAATGGAGGTATATGAATCTGGAACCATTCCATTTCTATTGGTTCAATCTGTAGCTCTTTGGACTCCATTGTAGGCTTGACATTAATCTCCTACAAATCATGTTCCAACTCAAAAATTTTGCTTAAGAACGCATTAAGTTTAGATTTTTGTTTGCCCTTTTCTTTTTCAAAAGTTGTAAATAATTGTATAAAATTATCATTTAAACTTTTGATTTGTCTATCCTTTTTCAGACAAATTTGTCACATACCTTTTACTTTCATCATTCCACTATTGTACCTAAAATTGCAATTGTTCAATAGTTTTATCCTTTTGTTCTATTTGAATTTTAAAATTTGCAATTTCCTAGTCTCTCTTCTTCAAAACTACAATGTGCACATCTATCTCTTCTTGTTGCTGATTAATTTGATCATCATTTTTCTGCAACTAACATTTCAATTAAGCAATTTTTGCTTTTAACTCCTCTAACTCTATGTCTTTCTAATCATATTTTTTAGCCTTTGTATTAGCAGAAAAAGGAAAATTGGGTGTTTCTACATCATCATTAATCATATGTTCTTCATCATGTACCTCAAACAAACCTTGATTAGTAACAATAGTAGCTAGAGGAGACAATTGTGTTGCAAATTCTTCGTCAACAATCAAATGATGTGGCTCTTGTTCCCCTTCTTCCTGTCCCAACTAGGGTGGCATACTCTCCCTTTTAGCTTCAAGGAATTCACTAGTTTGCTTTGTGTTGTCTTTTATTGCTTCCTCACCAAGCTGAGCCTCAGTTTCTAGTGATTGGGTGTCAATATCATGTGGTT
>VDFB02179397.1:0-45074 GCA_007258455.2 Sequoia sempervirens
CGCAAACCGTTCGAACCGTTGGAAAGCTCTCGAAGTCAAGAACGCGCTCGAAATCCGCTATGCGATTTTGTTTTGGGGCCGATCCGGAAGCTCTAAGTGCCTCAAATCCCACTCGGAAGATTTTCAGGTGCAAATCTGGGCAACAAAAATTGCAATATCTTTCCACCCAGGAAGAGAAAATAAAAACCATGAATTGAGAATTTTATTATGACGAAAAGGGTATCCAAAAATGTAAAAACATCTGAAAAATGATAAACTTGAAATTTCACTATTTTTGGGTGATGCAAGATTGCCCTTACACCACTGGATGCTCCTGCATCAATTTTGCTCCAAATTGCTAGATTTCTCAATCACTCTCAAATTTCCAAATTACAAATGCACAAATGAAGTTTTAAATCACCTTTTTAACCTTTTAAAGGTTAATTAAGTGGGATTTTTGTGGCATTGATTTATTTTATTTTCCAAAGGGGCTTAATTCATCAATTCCATCACCTGGTCGCTTAAACATAATTTTTTGGGAGATAAATCATTTTTGGATCATAAAATTTTGAAATTATCATCAAATCATCGAAAAATCATCAAAAATTTCAAAAATTTAAAAAATTCAAAAAAAATAAAAAATTCACCGATTTATCTCTTGAGGGGGCATATATCTGCCATCACCTAAAAAATCAGCATCTGGGGCATCGAAAAAAAAAAAATTGTTGACATCAACAACAAATTATTCTTTGAAGCAATGTGTAAACACACTACTTCAAAGAGGGGAAAAATGTATACACCTAAAATCGGTCAAGACAATTAATTAATTAAATACTAGTTATTTAATTAATGACCCCTTTTATTTCATCTACTTATAAATAAATTCTCAATTTATTTATATAGTTCACACTTTTCTAAATTCTTCATCTTAAACCACATTCTTCTAAATTTAATTAAATAAACAAATGTCAATAGTTTGTTTAATTAAATATCTTCTCACTAAGTTTGAATAATTCCAAATTCAAATTTAGTCACATGTCTACACCACTTTTTTGCCACATCATCAAGTGTCACATGTATTTAAATATGACTAATATTTAAATTACGTTATTCTCAACCAATTCCAAAAAAAACTTTGGACACTTGGCAATCTCACACATTTTATTCTCTCATACATTTGGCATGTTGCCCTTGGTCAATGGAACATCCTCCATGATTCTTCCATCTCCATCGTTCATCTCTCATGCTGAAATATCAACCGTTGGTTGATGCCACATCACAAGATACTTTGGAAATCCTATAAATACAAGCCCACTCTACAAAATTTTACATCGCATCTTTAAGTAAACTTATTATGCAAGAATAACATTGGAGCATCTGGAGCATTTAGAGGTTGAGTATAGAGCATTTATGCATTTATCATTTAGAATTGTTTTATCATTCTAGTTTGATATCATGGCTTAGTATCTGCATTTCCATTATCATTTTAGTAGCATAATCTTCACTTTATCACAGCGACATTAATATCACAACATCATGGCATCAATCACATAGTTTATATTTCATGTAGGAATTAGTTTCTTGCATATTACAACATCTTGTTTCTTAGGTTGTCATCCAAACCAGTCATAGTGCATATGCAAATCTGAGAGCACTAATGATTTAAAGGATCCTTGAGAATAGAGAATAATGGAACAATTTTAGAGATTTGTTTTGTTTTAATTTGATTAGTTTATGATTCAAATCTTTAATACATAATACGTCTCATTGCTTGTGTGATCTTGTTTACTTTACACATTTTACCTCACACACTTCCCACTTCTATTGGGTGAAACTATAAGTTCTAGTATACTTGGGAATATTTCTAGGAGAATTTGGTATGTAGGATTGAGAAAAAAAGTATGTGATTGCATGTGAGGATCTTGATCTTGGTAGTGTAAAGTGGGTTTGTTTTGATTCTAGTCTTCATCCTACTCTATACTAATTATTTTAAATTGTGTTTGGTGAATAATAAAAAATCTTGTCACTTGCATTTTAAACAAGGATTAATTTTAATATTTATATTACATGTACTAATGAAACACATGAGTTAGGTTAATTTAATTAGACATAGGGGCTATTTTTAAAATAAGGAGAATAGAAATATATATACTTTTTCTAATTAGAGAAACTATAAAGGAAGATAAAAATGTGAAACCTCATTTTATGGTAATACTATGGATGCTAGAGTAGGAATTACAAATATGAGGTGTATGTGGTGGTTTTTTAATTCCAAAATATTATTGCACCTATGAGGATGCCAATGTAGTTGTGGCCCTATCATCTATACCTATAAAAATGAAATATATGAGTAGTAAATAGTGACCTACAAAATAGATTTTAAAAAAAAATAGTTTTGCATCAAAACATGTAGAATTGAGATGAATAAAGGAAACTACTAAAATGATTAGATAGGGGTTAAGAACATAAAGTCACTAAATAAGAAGTCAAATCCATAGGGAAAAGATCTATAAAAAATCTATGTTTGGTATAGAAGAAATATGGGTCATTGCTTAGGAGCATACCAAAATAATCAAGCCCCTATTTTGGTCTTTTGAATTTAATATAAAATTATGAGATTTGTATGTGTGTGCTTAGAATTTTGTGACTATTGTTAAAAATAAATTATTCTATGAAATAATTGTGGTAAATCTACCTAAGATATGTAGTTAGAGAAATACATATTAGTTATAATTTAACTATATTGTAGTAAGAAAGATTAGTTTATCTTGATGGTTGTATGTAGTTACTCTTGGTAGTTGTCGATGTTTGGAAGTTCTTAGCAACCATCAACTAGTTTATATACTCTTATTGTGCTTTTGAAAGGGACCACATGTTATGATTATTCCCCAAACTATAGTTTTTGATTAATAGATAAACAAGTTATGAACAGGTTGATTAAGGAACAATATGTATGTAGTTACTCTTGGTAGCTGTCGATGTTTGGAAGTTCTTAACAACCATCAACTAGGTTATATACTCTTATTGTGATTTTGAAAGGGACGACACATTATGAGTATTCCTTGAACTATAGTCATATAAGTGCATATGAATAATTTAATACATAGTGATATATTTTAGCAATTACTTGTGTAGAAACCTAAAAATAACCTATGCATTTTCATCTTGTCATTTCATCACTATCCTTATCATTTCTTCATTCTATATTAATTAAATAATTTTCTAACAAGCAAATTAAATGACCCATAGCATCTTGTAAGAGATCCATATAATCTTGCAAAGGCATGCTAGGGGCTATTTTCAGAGTCATGTTGGAGGCTTCTTACAGTTGATCCATGCTCACATTCACAATAATATGAGTTAAATTCTTGGTATTTTCTCATTCGACACTTATATATTCAATAACAATGTCAAAACACATAGTGCTAGGTATAATGATATGCTATAGTTTGAATTGATAATATTTATGCTCAATTCCATCCACTATCATTGTGGGAAGAACTCAGTAGAAAAATATTGCAAACCCCACTATTGTAACCATAAACAAAATACCCCAAATAATTGTTGGAAATGCTTCAGATATAATAGTTGGAAATGCTTTGCTAGACATGCATACAAAATGTGGAAGAATAGACAAGACATGTGAATTGTTTGACAAAATACCCCAAATAATTGTCTAAGGAATGTCATGATTGTAGGGTATGTGGAAGCATAGACAAGGAGCCTAAACTATTTGGTAGAATATCTTAAAGCATTTGTTATGCTTAGGTTGAATAATCTCCATAGCCTTTATCTTAGGATTGCATAATCTACACAATATATTTTTTATTTATGTGACTTTGTGTGGTTATGTTTTCCATAGCCTTTTATCTTAGAATTGCATAATCTACATAATATATTTTTGACTTATGTGACTTTGTGTTATGTTTTGTGGCTATGTTTTTACCATTGGGGCTTCTAAACCCTTGTAAAGGACTTTTTTTTTCTATGAAGCTAGGTTTACATACAATTTTGTCTAGTATGTGTTTCTATTTGTTGATTATTACTTATCTATCTAGTTGTACACTTAACATTCTTTAATATCCATGTCATGTTAACAATTGATCCCCAACATTCAATATTATTTACTGTGTTACTATTTATTTCTTGAAACCCCACATTCAATTTTATATAAACTTCTAATATCTCATTTGGTTCATCATACTTATGATTCTTATACTATTTTTAACATAATGTGTTAGCTTTACAATGTTATGCATTAAGTATGTTTTATCATTATTTCTTAAACTGTATATCTTGATTTAACACACTTTATGTTTTGTCATTATAAGAACTGCTTAATATTTCATTATAGAATTCTTAACAAAATTTTAGATAATTTAATAGACACAAATATTCTTACTCTTGGACTAATCTACCCTCGGGATGCCTTCTTTTTATTAAATGAAATAGTCCTTACATTATGAAGCTTTAAATGTCCACTAGTAAACTCTTCTAGGCGAGTGCAACCCATTTTAGCTATTACACTATGTCTTTGTGAGCTAAATTTCAAATAGTTAATATTTTTATGCTTATGTGTACATAGTCATGGACCAATTAATTTATTTGTCTAATTAAAATCATTAATACCTAGTTCTATAACCCAAATTTTTACATGGTTACAAGGTCATCCTCATAATTGTGATCTTCATTTACTAAAATGCAAAATCAAAGTTAAACATTTTTTCCATCTACCCCACTTTTCAATGGTTGTAAGTGAACTATGTAAAATCTTTGAATTTGGTGCAATGTTCATGTATAAAATAAAATCAATTTGCACTCAATCACATAAAGAATCATTAGTTATTAGAAGAATGATAATTTAAAACCGCGCTAAAATTCTAAAATCAAGAAAGAAATATTGCACATCTAATCAAACCCATCCTACTGCATGTGAATTTGTAGAAAATGGAGGTAATTATGTAGCTTTAAAAATTATAAAACTATTATACTATAAATCTAATTAAGTGTTCTTTCTTACAATTTATTTGTGGATGATTATCTGTTTAGATTCATTTTACCATTTGTAGAAATAGACAAAAGATTGTAGAAGAATAAGACCAGAAGATAGAAGTGACACAACATATATCGTGGAGAAACCCTTTCGGGAAAAAAATCCACCACCAGAATCAATAATGCTTGTATTATTTAACCTTAAAACAAGATTACGATAATTCTTTATCAATCCTTGCTTGAGATGCTTCTTTTTCCTTCAACAATTCTTCTTCACAACTTGCAATAAAATCTGATTAAAACTCTCTTCAACTTGCTGCAATTTATAGACAATAATGAGCCTTGTAAACTCCAAAGAGTTCACAATTACAAAGCACAAAGCTTATATCAAAAAACCTATGCCTATTCTTTCCAAGTAGAGTTCTTCCGTGAAAAAAAATGTCAAACCAAGTCCTTCATCAGTTTGGGCATCCAAAACTAAAGTCCTAACTCAACGTTGATTACGAAGATATCTTGTAAGCTTCTCCTCAAAGTTGGCACCCAAGAATGGGACCACTTAACTCAGCCTTATAAAATATCTTCTCATGCAAAAGTGTTAACTCCAAGATGCCAACTTGGGCGCCCAAGGTGGGTCCAAGTCAATCTCTGTTAATTGAAACATATCTCTTCATCAATTCATGCAAATAGGATGCATGATAGATCATCCCAACTTAACTGAATGTATCACCTATTATCTATCATCCAACTCAAGTCATTAGTCATGTATTCCAAGTCAACTGAAGTCAACTAGTATTCAATTGAAACTAACTACATGCAACTGAAGATAACTGAACCATAGATGACTTGAACTAAACTCCATGCATGTAAACATCAATTCCTAACTTCTATGATCTTTACATGTATTATTGAAGTGTTATCTTTCTACAAACAGTTAACTTAACTCAAGGTGAGTTCCACCTTCCATGTGGGTGCCCCATGTGCTCCTATTTTGTAGGAGCTCTTCTTGGGCATCCCACATGTTCCTATCATTTAGAATTAATTACAAATGTCAATTTACATATTCATTTCATTCGAATTTAATCTCTTTCTAATCCTAGTGTTGGGGAATACTTTCCAAGGACTTAGGAGATACATGAAATATGTTTAGGATTGCAATCAAATGACATCCTATTCCCAAAAAAATCACCTAGAAGTCATCTTAAAAATTATGTGGATGTTTGAATTTTATTATCTATTTTGAGGTATTTTTAATACTAACTTAATATAAAAACCCTAAGACTATGAAAAATGATATTATTGTTTAGTAGTCCATTTATCTAAGAATCTACTAAGTAGAATCCAAAGATCATCAAAGATTAAATTTATGGGTGTAGAGTGAGATTATGGTTGTGATCTAGATCTATAACTATGAACTCAATCTAACATATAGAAAATAATGATATTTTAATTTTGATCTATATACATGACTATCTAAAAAATTTCAAGATCCTAGCAAACATAAATTACATTATCTTCATCAATTAACATTTATTTTTTGGTCACAAAACTAAACAATATCAATCTTGATTTATTGTTTATATTGCAATTGTATTTTTTTTATATAATATTACATAATTTAATACACTTCATTCTATTTTTTCATTCAATCCAAAATTATTTATGCTTGGTTGATCCATTTACTTAATTAACCTAAATTACATATAAAAGAATCTCTTAGTTCATTTTAAATAGAATATCAACAACTTTGCTTGAAAGTTGATTGCTTGTGGCCTAAGTTTTGGTTGTAAGTTAAAGGGTACTATTTCATACTATCCTCCAACAAAAATTTTGTTATGGTTGACCTTTACCAACACACTCTACACATTGACCTCTTAGGTGGATAATGTGGGGCCCACTTAACCTATCCTACTTATTGTTCATCATTCTTGTTCCTCATTCACATTCAAATTGTTACCGCATAGTCATATTGTTTCACCACATGCAAAAAATAGGTTTCCAACCCAGTCAATTTTTATTTATCAGTGCACACCATGCTTGTGCAAAAATGGGAGCTTTGGAATAGTGTATGGAAATCCATCAAAGCATAACAGAATGGGGATTATTTAGATATTATATTTGGAAATACTTTGGTAGAAATGTACGTAAAATGTGGATGCAAAGATAGGCACAATTTAGGTACACAATTCTACACTAATTATCATCTTATTCCTAATGATTAGATAATATTTAATTATTTAACTATTATCTAATTCCACATTCTAATATTAATTAAGTAATTTTATATTATTTAATTGAATCACTTTAATTCTATTCTTCTAAATTAATTAAATAAATTAGTATTATTTAATTAATCATTCATTATCCCTTTCTAAATTAAATAATTACTTTAATTATTTAATTATCCTATATTTTCTCCAACATTATCCACTTTTCAATAATAAATTAAATTAATTATTTTATTTATTTAATTCCAATTACACATTCTTTTAATAATTTATTTATTTGATTAATTATTTAATCTCATGGATTTCCACCTCGTTCTTAACAAATACTTTCTCTGAGTCCTTTGACTAATCAATTTTAGTCTACTGATCAATCAAATCAGTTCACTCCCACTCAATGTGAGTTAACGAATCAATCAATTACCTTAACTAATTCATGTAATTGGTTAACTAAATCATGCAACTAGTTGCAGACATTGATCAATAAATTCCCCTCATTGATTCTCCACCATCGATCTCTTCAATTCATCCTTTGATCTTGATCGTCCATCCAAATCAGACTTCTATTAAATAGGCCTTCGTTCCCATTTGAAGGCTAACTTGTATCTTCAATATTTTTGTCTTAAATATCATATTCAGTATTTTATTTGAGCACAATGGAGATAATTCAATATGGACATAAGGAAGGTATATGCTTTTGATATTGTTTGATTTCTTATGTTTGATTGTACTTAATTTGTAATTTAACTTTTCTCAATGACAAAAAAAACTAAGTTGGTTAAATACATTTTAATTAATTTAATGAGCACAAAACATATATTAATGTAAACAATGATAAATAAAAGATGCAACAATAGTTAATTCCTTAAATATTATGAATATTAATGTGAAGATGACAATTATAACATTGATTAAATACAATAAATAAATGAAAGAAGCATTAAATTGAGATTTCCATGATAATCAAATAATACATATCTTAATTTCTAGAAGAAGTTATTGTTCCACACACAAAGGAAGATCCAAGCTCTTCACAGAAAGGAGGCACCCTTGGAGGAACTGGTTCTTGCATAGAACCCCAACCTACCTCAGATGGCCTTATAGTTAAACTACCTGCCTCAAAGGGCCTTACAGTAAAGCCCTGGCCAAGACAATCTAAGGTGTACGTTGTACCCTAAGTTGGACACACGCTATATGCCCCTTCTCCAACTACCCTCAATGCCAACCAAGGATCCTATCCTCACTCACTAGTGCTCTCTAAATTTCTATATATCTTCGTTGATTATTTCTTCATTTTTTTTCTTTTTTCTTTTCCTTTATGTCTCTCGTTCAATTAGCTTACGAGTTTATATAATTTTCTAAGGGCACGGTTACAATAGTCACACCCATTCACACCCATTCACAATAATCATAATGCTTAATTAAAGTTTACATTATTCTATTTTATTATTGTTCTCTTTCTTTTTTTTTTCTTTTTTTCACGGGGAAAAAGTCACATAACAATTATCCCATGTAATTTAGTTGCTGCCCTCAATAGCTTGATGATCTTCTATATCACACAGGAAAATATGACAACCTTTAGTTAAACAAATGTGGATATAGATCCTTAATAAAATCAACTTTTTCCCAAGTAGAACTATTATTATCACAATGGCTCCATTTAATTTTTACGTCATTTATAACTCTATTTCTCAATATTCTAAATCTTTTTTCAATTATTTTCTCTGGTTCAATCTTAAATTCACAAGATGGTTCAATAAAAATACTTTTCCACCCAATAACAGATCTGCATTATATACACATTTTTAAATTAAACTCACATGAAATACATTATGGATTTGTAATTGAGGCGGTAAGGGAAGTTTATAAGCAAGATCACCTAACTTTTCTAGTATTCCAAAAGGTCCACAAAAATGAGGAGCTATCTTAGAATATTTACCAAGTTTTAACGACCTCATTTTTGGTTTGACCCTAAGAAAAGCATGCTCACCAACTTCAAAATCTCGGGTAGACCTCTTAGAAATGACCCAACTTTTATACCTATCTTGGGCGGCTTTCATATTTTGTTTGGCTTTATTAATAATGGCTTCCATCTCTAGCAAGTTTTCATTCTCATACCAAACCTTATGGATAGGATTAGACCATGAAATGGGTGTATTATAATTTCGACCATAAACAACTTCAAAAGGTGACATTTTAAAGGTTGAATGACATCCCTGATTGTAGGAAAACTCTACCAAATGTAAATAATCCTCCCATGACTTAGGTTTATCCATGGTATACATTTGCAACATATTGTCTAATATTCTATTAACCATTTTAGTTTGACCATTAGACTCATGGTGATAGGCAGTTCTAAAATTTAGATGGGTACCAAGTTTGGTAAATAAAGATTTCCAAAAATAAGATGTAAATCTAGGGTCTCGATCTAATATAATGTTCTTTGGAAGACCATGTAACCTAACAATCTCCTTGACAAAATATAGGCAATATCAGAAGTAGAAGACTTTATTTTGATAGGTAAGAAATGTGTCGTCTTGGTTAATCTATCCACTACCACAAAAATGGAATCATGTCCTTTACGTGTTCGAGGTAGCCCAGTAATAAATTCCATACTAATTGACTCTCACTTCCAATATGGGATAGAAAAGGGTTGCAAGAGGTCAGAGTTTTACATTGTTCTACTTTTACTTTTTGACAAGTTAAACATTGTTGAATATAGGTATAGATTTCAGTTTTCATTTGAGGCCAAAAGTAGTTTTTCTTGATAGAAAGAAAGGTTTTCTAGAATCCAGGATGCCCAGCTATAGGTGTGTCATGAGAATCTTTCAATATCTATGATTTAAGGTTAGGTAGATTGGGAATGAATAATCTCCCTTTGTAGTAAAGGAGGCCATTGCTACTTAGCAAATAATTTTCTATTTGATCTTTTAGATGGACATTAGGGAATTGATTTTGTAGGCCTTCATAAATTGGTAGGAAATAGTCATCAATGGATAATTTTTATTTTATGTCTTGTTTAAATTGTCTTCCCTCCAAGGATATAGTATTAACACAGTCATTTTCAAATCAAGGCATCTGCCACTACATTTTCTTTTCCAAGAACATATTGGATGATGGAATCATATTCAGTTAAGATTTTCATCCATCTTCTTTGTCTCATGTTAAGGTGAGGCTGAGTAAAGATGTGTTGAAGGCTACGATGATCAGTTTTTAATATAAATTTATTCTCTAATAAATAATGGTGCCACACCTTTAAAGCATGGACAATTCCTAACAATTCAAAATCATGGATTGGATAATTTCTTTCAGCTGGTAACAATTTTCTAGATTCATAACATACTCTCCAATTATCTTGCATTAAAACACCATCGATACCTATACCACATGCATCCGTGGTCACCACAAAAGGCTTGCTAAAATTTGGAATACAAAGAATAGGTGTAGATGTTAATAAATTTTTTATTATGTTGAAAGCTTATCACATTTTTGGGTCCAGTTATAGCTTTTTTCTTTCTTAGTTAGATTGGTCAAAGGTACAGCTATTTTGGAATAATTTCTAAAAAAATGACGATAAAACCAAAACAATCCTAGAAAATTTTTGACTTCATGAGCACCCTTTGGAATAGGCCAATCTTGAATTTCCTTAATTTTATCAGGGTTAGTTGAGATACCCTTCTCAAAAACTAAATGTCCTAGGTAAGATACTTTTGATTTGAAGAATTTACACTTGCTAAGTTTGGCATATAACTTATTTTTTCACAAGGTTTCTAGCACCATCCTAAGATGTTGCTCATGCTCTTCCTCATTCTTTGAGTATGTTAATATATCATCTAAAAAAATGATTACGAATACATCTAGAAATGGTTGGAAGATATCATGCATCAAGGTCATAAAGGTTGCAAGTGCATTGGTTAAACCAAAAGGCATCACTACAAATTCATAATGACCATATCATGTTTGAAATGTTGTTTTGGGAATTTCAGATTCTTTAATGCAGATTTGATGATATCCCAATCTTTAGATCTATTTTTGAAAAACATTTGCCACCATGTAATTGGTCCAAGTTGTCATCAATTCGTAGTAAATGATACTTATTTTTTAATGTTAATTTATTCAATTATCTATAATCTATGCATAATCTCATGGTTCCATCTTTCTTTTTGACAAATAATACTGGTGCACCCCAAGGAGAGACACTTGGTCTTATCTTACCTTTGTTAATTAATTGTGTTAGTTGAATTTTCAGTTTAGTTAATTCAGGGATTGATTGATGATAAGGGGTTTTGGAAACAAGTTCTGCCCCGAGAACTAGGTCAATTGTATGTTCTACGGATCGTTTAGGGAGTAAATTATTTAATTCTTCAAGAAATACATCTTTGAATTCTTGTACCACTGGTTTAATATTATTTTAAATTTATCACCTATTTGAAAAAGCATAGCACAAAATATTTTACATTTCTTTCTTGCACTACGCTTAACTTGCATAGCTGAAATAATTTTAATGTGAAGATGTCTTTTCTCCCCCTATAAAATGCGACATGTCCCCATGTTAGAATTGAGGATAAATTGTTTGTTTTTACAACCTAGGAAGGAATTATTTTTTTCTAACCACTCATACCTAGAATAGCATCATATGTACTAAGATTTAGTATGTGAAATTGATCATGTGTTACAAAGTTATCTAGTTTAGATTTTAGATTTTCAATAATTGCACCAGTTTGTCTAATTACTCTGCCATCTCCTATTTCTACAGCTAGAGGTTCTATTTATTTAGATGCAATATTTAGTTTTGCTACAACCGTAGGAGAAACGAAGTTGTGACTAATTCCTGAATCAACAAGAAAAGCAAGGGGCTGCCCATTTATAGAACCCTTAATTTCAATTAGAGAAGGTTGGCATTATACCATACAGGTATCTACTGCGGCATAAATCTTCATGTTGGAAGGAGTAGAAGCTTTGTTGTATTTTTTTTTATTTATGTTGTTGATGTTCGCATGCATGATCATATGTAAGGTGATTCTTGCCACATCCACCACAGTCAGGATGTAATCAAGGACAATTTCATTGAAAGTAATTTTCACCACAAGTCCAACATTGAAGTCTCGATGGTATAGGCTTATTTTTGTTAGAGTGAAAAATCTTGGTGGATTGACATTAGGCTGAGCTTGGGTTTGAAAAGTGTCTTCCTTGCTTGAAAGTTTTCTTATGTGATTCCTACCTATGTCTTTTACGATTTTCTCTCTTTTAATGTCTTGCAATTCGATGATAAGTTTCAATTTTTTTAGAAATTTGTCTGACTTCATCTACTGAAGTTAGCTTGCCACACCACACTAGAGCTTTGTATTCTTCTCGCAAACCATTTATGAATCTAACAACATGGTCATGACCTTCAATGAATGGTACAAACCTATTAAGTCTTTCAAATTTTTATTTGTATTCATTTACAGATTAAAGTGTTTTCTTTAGTTCAAAGAATTCATTTTTCTTTTCCTAAAGGAAGTATTCAAAAAGGTATTTATGTTTGAATAATCATTTAAATTGTGACCATCTTGTTTTGTTAGGCCGTATTTTTGAAGATCAGACTATGTATTGCCACCAATTTAATGCACTATTTTTAGATTGATAAGCAAAAATCCTATTCCTAGCATAGGTACTTGTGTTTTGCAAGTCAAAATATCTTTCTAGATTGGTTAACCATTTCTTGGCTTCCACGCTAGTGCCAATATCACCATTATATTTTGGAAGCTTGATTTTACAAGAAAAAATATCTAATTCTCATTGTGTTTGTTTACTTGGCATATTATCCAAAGATTCTGAGTCAAAAGTGTCAGAACTACTTGATTTGGAAGTCTCACTTTCTTTTGTTGATTCTTTTCATTGTTTACTTTTTGATCTATGTTTCTCCTTTCTTTGGTTTTGATGTCAAGTTGACCAAAAACTATTCTTTCTTTTTGAGCTTTCTATTTCATGTTGTTCATTTTGTTCCATGGATTCTTTCTTTAAAGGAAAGTTCTATCAATATTGGTTTTTTCTTTAATGCTTGGTTGGTTTTCTCTAAAGCCTCATAAAATTTTTGGTTGTCCTCAAATGACATTGTGATAGGTCAATCTATTTAAAGGAAAGTTGTATCAATATTGGTTTTTTCAAAAATTACCCCTTTACAATTAAAAAATAAAGTTAAAGGGCGCAACTTATTAAAATAGATTTTAACAATTAGGTGCACTATCACTTATTAACCTTCCTCTTTTGTTAATTACTACTTGTCTTTGTTTTCGTTTATTTAAGAGGGAAACTTCAAATGAAAGGGGTTGCTTGACAAGGAGGACCAACCCTCAATTTTTTTTCTTTGTCCTATTTGGGAGTATGCAGCTACCTAAAGTAGTGCAAATTTCTTATTAAAATATTGTAAGGAACTCTACAAAGGACTACAATAGATGATAGATAGAAGATTTTAAGTTGTCTAAATACACATCTTCTAAACTGCAGTACGAGAAATGTTAAAACTTAGGATATTCTATGTGCAAGATAATAATTAGTGCTTCATTAATACATTGGATAGAATTAGGTGATTTTATGATAGCCTTCTTTGTAGATTTCTAATGAACTTAGTTATGCATAGGCACAGGTAACTCAAAATGCAACACTTTTCATTCAACACATACTCATTCTTTGGTGCATTTCATAGAAATTTTATCTTTTCAGAGGCAAACTGAATCCAAAGACAATTTGGACCTCATGCATATCACAAAACTTGAATAGAGTCAAGTGAAAGCAGTAAGGAATGCATGGGTGAATATACAAATTATTGTCGCACATGCATAAAAATATTTTGGAAAAAAAAAAAACTCCAAGCTCTTTCGATTGACTTGACACCTTTCATATTTAGGAAATTTACGCAACTTTTAGAGAATAACTTTGGATATAAGTGTGATTAAAATGTTTGACTTCTATTCATCAGTTTTATAAATGCAATGATTAGTCCTTCCTTAAGTTTGCATTGAAATTGCGCCAATATAAAACATCTAAATATTTTTTTCTTTATAGTAAAAATTATCACTATACGAGCTTTAAAAACTTGTCCAACCAGCAAGGAATATAGAGGAAGAGTGGTTTTAAAATTCACCAATGGAGCGAAAAAATTATAAAGTGGAAGAGGCAGTGAATAGATGGAATCATGTGGGAATCATACTAGAGCTTATCATGGATTTTACATTTTTCTCCATAAATTTTAGCTCTCCCCCAAGGATGCAGTAGTGTGAGAATGCTAACTTTCTTGCAGTGGCGTGAGAAATCAAATCATTTAGAAATTAATGTTGTTATTATATTTAGTTGGTGATGGTACTACAAGGAACCATGTTCAAGGCACATTTGGCACATGGTAAACCTATTCTTGGACATAGTATGTTGGTATGAAGAAAGGGCATAGGTAGAAGGCTTTAAAAGGATGTCTTAATTGATGAAACATGTAGATAATAACACAATTGTATTGAGTGTCCTGGAAACTTGTTGGGGTGGTGTTAAATTGATGGAAGAAGTTTTAAGTTCAGGTGAAAGTTTATGAAATGAGAAGGAGCATGTTGTTATCTTAAAGGAGGTGATTCACATAGACAATGCACCAGTAGAAATACTAATCAGTAGAAATACTAATCTGCAAAAAGAAAACTCAAAATGTTGAAATATAGTTTTTTTAATGATTAAATTTTCACATTTTTGCATTTTTTTCTTTTTGCAGATACACAATCAAAGTGATGGGATTAACAGATCTTCTAAATGTTAAAAATATTATTTTGTTTAACTATTCCACTCGAATGATATGTATATTCTTTTGGATTTTTTTTTTACCCAATTTAAATTTGGGTGTTATTGGATTTGAAAATTACCACAATTTTTCCAGTCTCATATAGAAGGGAATTCATAAACTAAAATGATTGATCGACTTTGAGTTTAATCTGATTCTTGTGAGATTAATTTATGAGTGGGGTAATCAAGAGGTAAGAAAAGTTTAACTGCTAAGTAAAAGATAAATATTTTATGGAACCCTAATTTGGTTAAACCTTGTTTCACCCAAATGAATTAGGTAACATATGTTGGATAGGACAACTGAGAGGGGGGTGAATTAGTTGTCATAGATTATAACCTTTAATTCAATTACCAAAACTAACACATCAATTGATTAAGTGATTAACCATCAAATGCAAGTGCACAAACACAATAACAACAGATTTACGTGGAAAACCCAATGAGGGAAAAACCACGGTGAGGATTAACTCACATTATAGAGAATATCAAAACCAATTACAAAAAGGCTCATTGCCTGAGATAAGGCTCACTGCTTGAAATAAGGACTCGCTGTCCACGTGGCTACAACTCGGAGGGCTCACTACCACAGAGATACAAAGAATTTGGCTCATTTCCATAAATACAAAAGTTATGGCTTACAATCAAAAGTGAACTAATGAATAACACCTTTCTTGTGTTGAATTCAGTTTCAAATGAAGCTTATTAATTCCTCTATAATTCTTAGATTAAACACTTTTGTCTTTGTTTGATCTGTTTATTCTGATCTGCTACAACCACACACTTTTTTGACTTTATGTTCTTTTATAATTGCATCTATCTTCTTCTCTTCTTCACTTTCTAGAAACACATATGAATATATATGTATCTTATACATCAATTAGGTAAAAAAAAACATCCATAGAGTATTGCACACACCAAGTCAGCCAAGATCTTCAAATATCTGAATCATAGTTTGTCACATGGTAGGAACTGAACCAAAAAACAATATGTCGGTTCACACATAATAGTTAACTTCAATGTGAAATAGCTTCTAGTAAACTAGTCATAGATGTGGTATTGTGTTGACATAAATGACAACCATATGATGTAATCTTCAACTTCCAACAATCTCCCCCTTTGTCATTGATGGCAACACAAGATGTGAAAATCCAACAACAACAAAACAAAAAAAAAAGGTTTTTATTTTTCACATGCTTCCTCTCCCCCTTTGACATCAATGACAAGAAGAGTTCTATCTTCCTTTTACTTCAAAAAAAAAAAAAATTCACAAAAATTTCATCAAAAAGTGATTCTTTACCTCAATCCTTCTTTCTTCAGAATATTTCCTTGTATTTTTCTTTCAGTTTCGGAAGACATTTCTTCTAGGAATCCACTACCAGCTTGATGTAGAGACAAATACTATTGTTCTTTGCTATTGAATCAATTGTTTCTAGAAGAGTATTTGGAATGGCAATATTCTGTACGTTTTTCTCAGCATCCTCCAAGAGACCAAAAAGTTGTTCCAATCTTAACTTAATTAGCTCTTTGACTTTCCAAAAGGTCTTCACAATACCATCCCTTTGTACCATGATATCTACAAGATTAGATTGTAAGGAATTGATCCTTTTCTTTTGCGTTCCATCCTTGTCATTAAGAATATCATATGTTTTTCTAATAGAGTTCAATTCATGCTCAATGGTGTCAATTTTTGTTCTATAGTTCCCAATAGCAGTAGGCCACTGGAGACAATACCTGTTGTATACACTATTTACAATTTTAATACAACTCCTCAGTTCATTTATACTCTCAGTCAACCTATTTTGTTCATTTCTACATCTTTCTTCTAAAGCCAATTGAATTTCTTCTTTTTTTGTTGTTTCACTAGGTGACAGTTTCCTTAATCTATCTTCAATTTGTTCAATCAATACTTTTGGTAAGGTACTTGTCAAATCGCTTAGATCAATGTCATTATAAATTATGAAAATAGCTAGAGCGTCTGTAATATCATCTTGTTCATAGGATGGTTGAGACAACCATATAGCTCCAATCTTCTTTAACCCATTAGGTGCTCAAGAATCTTTAGCACCTTTTCTTTAGTAATATCTTCTTCATAATCATCTGTTGATACCAGATCAAGTGCTTCTGCAATTTTTGCTTCCTTTCCTACTTTCTTTACCTTTGTCTTCAGCTTCTTCATTTCTGGAGGAATACATGAACTAATTTTTCTTGTTTTCCTCTTTCTGGAGGAGGAATCTCCCTCAGACACCATGACTAGACTGGAAATCATACCAGAATTCCATGCATTTATCTTTATTTCAAAATAATCTTGAAAACCCTTTTCCCTTTCTACTAGACAGTTTAGATATTGATAAACTTGTTTCCCAACTAGTATAGCAAACTTCCACACAATATTTTCTTTCAATGGTAATGAATTCAGAAAGTACATTATCAAGCATATAACCAAAGTTCCAAAGTGAAAAGAATAATTGTCATTCTTTGTCATAGTTATATTTTCCATTAATTGACTTCTCAACAACTCACACAAGTCAAAATCCTCCTTCTCAACCATTTGATATGCAACATAGACAACAATCACTGAGGTAGAGCCTTCCCTATGCCTGAAATAAATCTTATATGAGATGCCATATGCCACAGACCTTATCATAGGGTCGATTATGGTGTGAATTATAAGTTCCCTTTGATCTCCTATTACTCCAGTTAGTGCTTCGACCTCTTTGATATTTACTAATTTCTTGACTAGAACAGGTCCAATATTACATAATCTTATTATTGCTACAATTTCCTCCTTCATAATCTCATAGGGTTTTTCAAGGATCATCTAATTACCTTGAATTTTGCTTAGAATGACTTGAACAATGTCCAAATTTGAAAAGTATGGAAATTCACTCCAAATGTCTAAGCCCTTGTGCCCTAGATTTTTGACCTTTTGCATTTGCTCAACTGAAAGAGAGGTTTCGAAACTTTGAATCTTTTCATGATCAAATTCATCAATTTGTAACTTACTCAATTTCTACATCTCGTTGTTGTGGATTAAATACCACCACTTCTTTTAACTCCATTGCTTTTTCCTTTTTTTCCATACTTTTGCTTGCTAGTAACCCTAACTCTTTGTTTCTCAACTCACTCACTTCAAAATGAAAATGACCACTCAATATTCCTTATTTAACTTATCGCTTTTAGGGTTTCATCATAAAGGATAATTAATTGCTTGCCACATCATCATTTGTACTTTAGTTTTCCATTGTCCTTCCGCCTAAGCTGACAGCCAATATGTGGAATGCATAGCAAAAAAAGGTTCTGCAAATCTTCTGTAATGCTTGTATTCTGCCAGAAGTTTCTTTATTGCCTTTAGGATGAAGATTTACATTGCATATCCTTGTGCCATCGCATGACATCTCTTATATACTGGGGGTTTGATAGATTTTTTGTGACTGCTCCCCTTGAGGCTATTGTTGGATTTAGTTCACAGAAGAGGTATATGCACTAGATGCAGATACAAAATTATCTCATTTTTCCTTGATCTCTAGTTCTTTTTTCTTTCTCTAGATCTCTGCCATTTCTTTCCTCACTTTTTCTAGATTAAGCCTGTTCTTCTGTTCCGAATTAAATTTCTTTCCAACTTTCCTCTTGTAAAATTTTGAGATATGTCTGGATTTGTTGCAAGAGTGACATTCAACAAATATTTGATCAAGAGAGTTTGTATTCATCTTTGTCTTGCACTGATTATCCTTGTGTCCAAAAGTATTGCATGTGTAACAGTAGCCTTGAAAAGAATGAAATCTTCTACTGGTATTAAATCCGCTCATCATTACCTGACTTCTACATTCTATTGATTTATGTCCAAACTTATTGCAACCATAGCATTTCCTACCAAAGAATCTATTTTGGTTCATCATACTCCTACATTTTGTCGCTCTATGTCCAAATTTATTGCATGAATAAAAAAATCCATTAAAAGATATGTCCCTTTAATAATAAGGCTGTTGGCTGAGTATCCTTTTGGTATTGATCCTTCTATCTTTGCCTTGATAAGTATTTCCTTGAAATTTCCTTTGATTATTCACTTTGTTGCAGATCGGTTTGGTTTTTGAATTTTTTCCTTCTTCAAGTCCTAGACCACCTTTATCCTTTGTAGGTTTCTGGGATGAAATTAATTCATCAAGCATTCTTGAGATTATCTTAAATTTGTCTTCAAAACTTTTTTCCCTTCCCAGATTAGACTTAAGAATTGCTATTTCCTGTTCAAGCTTGTCACATTTTTCTTTTTTTTGATTGATAATTTCTTTGCTTTGTCCAATTTCCAATTTTAGATTCTCTTCCATTCTTTTACTTTCTTTAAGTTTCATCCTTAGATTTTCAGTAGTCTCCTTTGCTTCTTTTAGTTCATGGTAAACTTATTTATGTTTCAACTTAAATTTTTGGATCTGGTTTCTTAGTTTTTGAATACATTCACCTGCCTGCTTGACATTTTCTTTCAGATATTCATTTTTCAGACTCTAAGGTCTTTGCTCTCAATTCTTCATCTAAGCCAGATCCCTTCATCATTAAACCACCAAGATCTCCTTCAAGCTGTTAAAATTATTCCAAAGGAATGTTGGCATATGGCTTTTGGTGTTGTCATTGATGGCAACCTAAGTCATTGATCTAGTCCACATTTTAGTATTTTTTCATATCGGACGATAGAGTAAAGAACAGGGTATCCGACTGAAGTTGAGTTTGTCGATCCATAAGCATTACCGGGTCATCAGTTTTGGTTGTGGATCTCAGGAAAGGTTGTTGGGCATCTGGAATATCTTATTCTTGAGTTTTGTGCCATCGCATTAATTGGTGTATGAGTTAGGAGATACGGTTAATTGATTTTTTGTTTAACGGTGTAAGAAGGCCAACTTGGTGAATGTGGCGTGTTGTAGATGATCGAGGAAAAATTGTTTGAAGTATTTCCAGGCTTGAGGATTTTGTTTTGGATCCTATTTATGTTGTGGCTAACTTTGGTGGGTGTGCATTAAAAATCATTTGTGCATTGGGCCAACGGTTGGAAAATATTTTATGTTTTATTGAAGTTGACTTGTAGCGATTAAATCATTTTGGGTGGTCTTCAATGCAAGTTAATGTGTTGAAAATATCAGAAGGTCAGTGGAGTGATTATGCATAGTTTCACTCGTGCAATAAAGTATTTTGAGAAGCAAATTGAAACAGAACAGAGCGAAGTGAAAAATCAGATAGAAGGTCCATAATTCTATCCATGAGCCTAACTGAAACTATAATTAGGAATTTGTAGATGCTATCTTCTTAGTTCAACTCTTTTGATGTAATCCAAATATTTTGTAAGGAAGTGAACCTTCCTAATTTTGAGTAGTGAGCTCTAGGCAATGTGCCTGAATGTAAGTGCATTCCCACTTTTGTAAAACACTTATATTTTGAGTACTCAAATTGTGGATTAACCTCCACCATGGTTTTTCCCCTAATAGGGTTTCCACATAAAAATCCTTGTGTTATGGTGTTGTGGCTTATTGTTTCATTTTCATGCATCTTTCTTTTGATTGAATGTTAGAGGCACTTGAGAGATCAGATTAATAAAGTTAAGAATTGCACAACACTGATTCAACCCCCTCTCAGTGTTTCTTGTTTCCAACAATTGGTATTAGAGCTAAGTTCCTCAGAAGAAGTTTAATAGCTTGAGATGGTTCTTGGAATGCAATGGACTCTGGTAGTCTTCAGCAACAACTTTTGGTGGCACTTGATGATCTTGATCAGTCCAAAGCAGAAGTCCAAGAATTGAAAGTAAATCTTAAGGATGCTGAGAAATTCATTCAAAAGTTAAAGGATTAGATTATTAAGTCCAGGGAGAAGAGAAAGGATCTTTGTGACTAGATTAAGCAAAAAGAGAGAAAAAGCATGGATGATGCTAACCTGAATCAAACCTTGAAGGAAATAACTAAAGAATGTGAAAAGCTTGCCATAGACAATGCTATCCTAAAGCATGAGATGAAATCTATGGTGATGAAGTTGACTAAGGAGATTGAAGAGAGGAAGAAGAATGAGGAGAATCTTGCTTAGTCCTTAAAATAAAGATATGATGAATGCAACAAAATTAACAAAGGATTTATTCAGTTGGAGATTGAACTGCAACAATCTAGAAACAATGAAGAAGAGCTTGAAAAAAAGATTGTTGTTCTCAGGGATGAACTTGCTACTACAAATGAATACAAGGAGAAGTTCAAGATTAGCTCAATTGAGCTTGATGAGATGAATCAAGGTTAGAAGGATGCAAATGACAAGCAAGGTCTTGGATATGAGAAAGGAGAAAGTTCTGGATCTGAACAAAGAAATTCTAGGAAAGGAAATCATATGAACAAAGAAAAAAGGCATCTGGTAAAACAACCTAATGCTCAAAATTTTAATGGATATTTTTTTTCTTGTAATAAATTTGGTCATATGGCTACTCAATGTAGAAGTAAAATGAAATCAAGTGATCCATCATTCTTCGGTCAGTGTTTCAATTGCAATAATTTTGGTCATAAGTCAATTGAATGCATAAATATGTCATACAACTCTGTCAATGGAAGGAATGCTAAATGTTATAACTGTGGAAGATTTGGGAATATTGCTAACTAGTGCAAATCAAGAAGAAATCAATGGAATGACTGGTCTAGACAAGGAAATGTTGTGTGTTACAATTGCAACAAATATGGTCACATTGCAAAATTCTGTAGAAATAGAAATATGGATAGAAGAGGTCTGGCATACAAAGGAAAAAATACACAGAAAGATGATAAAGGGAAAGGGAAAGTGACTTTGGATGAAATAAGAGATCAGATGAAGAATACATGGGTGAAAAAGAGTCCCTCTATTGCAGGAAATGAACCAACACTAGAACCTGCTTCTGGTAATTCCTCTGGGAATTAGTTTTGGGCCTCTGGCCTAGGGGAATCTATCAATAAAATCCTTCAAACCCCCTGTCAGTAATTAACACCAGGATGTGGATGAGTGCAGTGATTACACTAATGATCTACAGATGTTGAAACAGTTGGAGAAATTATTTATGCAGAATTGAAGGTTTGCAAAAGAGTTATCTTTCACAGTGTATGGAATAGGGTATCTAGATGAGTTAGGGAAAAAAGCATTCATTAGTTAGGTTTGCAAGTTATAAAAAGCAAGTTGGAACCCTCATTTTCCACTTTATATCGAAGAAAAGAAGGAGAGCACTCTGCATCAAAATTTTGGAAGCATGTAGTCAATTCGACGGCGAAATCCTAATCCATCAAGTACTTCAATTGTATTGAGAATTTTCAGTCTAATTTGGTGTAGAACTTATTTTCAAGACATGTGTACGAAAGGTAAAATGGAACAAATCAAAGAAATGATAAACCTAGATGAGTATAGTAGTGAGAAGATTAGAGCTGCAAGAAACATGTTGTCGGACGATGAATTGAAATGGTTGAAAGAAGCAAAACACAAAAGCCTGGATATTTGGAGTGAATTCCCCTATTTTGAGAATGCAAAGATCGTTGAGTTTATTTTGGATAGATTGAATGACGATATTATAATTCTAGATAAACCCTACCATATCTTGAAGGAAGTGATTGGAACTGTACCTAGGTTATGTAAAGTTGGGGATGTGTTGAGAAAGAAGTCAATCCGAAATAAAAGAAGTCGAAACCCTAACTGGAGTAACTAGAGATCAAAGGGAATTAATAATCTCAACAATCAAAGATTCAGTAACAAGGTACATTACACATGGAGTATCCTACAAAATCTTATTCAGAAATAGAGAAGGTGTAGCTTCGACAGGTTCTGTTTACATTGCACACAAGATGATAATGGAAAATCAAGATTTTGACCTTTGTAGATTATTGAAAGATCAACTGATGGAGAACGTACAATTGACAAAGAAGACGGGTTTCCCTTTTAGGTTTGTTACTTTGGTTATATGTCTTGTGATGTATTTTCTAAATTTCTTGCCACTGAACAACAATGTAATATGGGAAGAGAGTGAACCAGTTTGCAAGAAGATTTATATACATTCTGACAATTTCACAAACTGTGATCAAGAACATACAAGTTTCTTTAAAGGGTTGCTAGGAAAGTTTAGCTCAATTGGTATTCACCTTCCGGTAAGGGCACTTGAAGTTGGTTCCTCCTCTAGTGAGATGGAGAGAAAGAAGAAAAGAGCAAAAGAAATTGCTCCACCATCATGCAAGACTCCAAGAGTTGAAGGGAAAGGAAAAGACCATGTGATTGTGGATATATCAAATGAGGAATCCGATAAGGAAACTAAGGAAACCCAAAGGAAAGAATTGGAAAAAATGAAACTTGAACAAGAAAATGAAATGATAGAAGAAGGTGAAGAAGAAGGTGATTTAACCAAAGAAGAGATATTGCAACTTATTCATGAGGAAGATGAAATGCAAAAAAATGCAAAAATATGGTCTATTAGACCTTCATATGAGAAGGACATGATTGTAAATGTACTAAGTGCTCATTTTATGCACAACCATACTAAATTAGAGAGTTTAAAGAATACATTTCCAGAAGAGATGATTGAATGCATCAAGGAAATCATGGACTCTTAGTCTCAGAACAAGGAAGAAGAAGTAATCCTACACCTGAAGAAGAGGTACAAATTGTCACTCACTAAGCTAAAAGGGCACATGAATCAATTAAGGCAATGCATAGACACAACAAACAACATCTACAACTATTGTCTTCGATGGCCTCATGCAATCAACAAGTACAAAGAAAATTTAGAACAAATTGAAATAGATCTAAATAGTATTAGACAAAATTTTAACATGTTTTAGGATCAAAATGGTGCAATCAAGAAAAGGATTCAAGAATTATAGACAGAGCATACAAATTTTCAAAACACCAAAAATAGGATTGTTGACACCTTTTGGAAAGTGAAGGACATAACAAAATATAGATTGGAATAGTTTATTGAGATACTGAGGAAAGGACAGATATTAGAAGAAGCTATCACCATTCCAGAATCCCTCATCAAGATTATTAACTGGATATCTGAAAACAAAAACATGATCATAATCACCGAGATTGTAGTAGAAGCATGGAAGAAGTTTCTTCTAGAGATGAAGGAAAAATACCAAATAATCTTCTAGCACAGTAGCGGTTGTATTTCTTCAAAATTTTGAACCAGTTTTTGCATAAGTAAGTTTTTAGTTACACTTCAAAAGGGAATACTTTAATATTTTATTTTTTTGGTTTATCATTGATGTCAAAGGGGGAGAGAGAGCAGTGAAAAATGCCTTATCAAATTTAGGGGGAGTTGTGTCAGCTATGACTCTTTGAAGTCTTGAAGGATTGCAGTATGTTGGTTCCAACACTTAGTCATTTTTCACTAAGTGTTGCCATCAATTCCAAAGGGGGAGATTGTTGGCATATGGCTTTTGGTGTTGTCATTGATGGAAACCTAAGTCATTGACCCGGTCCACACTTCAGTATTTGTTCATACCAAAAGATAGAGTGAAGAACAAGTTATTCAACTGAAGTTGAGTTTGTCGATCCATATGCATTACCAGATCATCAGTTTTGGTTGTGGATCTCAGGGAAGGTTGTTGGGAATCTGGAATATCTTATTCTTGAGTTTTTTACATTTCATTAATTGGTGTACGAGTTAGGAGATCCGGTTAATTGATTTTATGTTTAACAGTGCAAGAAGGCCGACTTGGTGAATATGGCATGTTGTAGATGATCAAGGCAAAATTGTTTGAATTATTTTTAGGCTTGAGGATTTTATTTTGGGTCCTTACTATGTTGTGGCCAACTTTGGTGGGTGCACATTAAAAATCATTTGTGGATTGGTCCGATGGTTGGAAAATATTTTATGTTTTATTGAAGCCGACTTGTAGTGATTAAATATTTAGTTGTGGATATATATAAGTGATTGATTATATCATTTTGGGTGGTGTTCGATGCAAGTTAATGTGTGTTGCGAATATCAGAAGGTCAGTTCATCGATTATGCACAGTTTCACTTGTGCAATAAAGGATTTTGAGAAGTGAATTGAAACAGAACAGAGTGAAGTGCATAATCAGACAAAAGGTCCAAAATTCTATCCATGAGCCTAACCAGAACTATAATCAAGCATTTGTAGATGCTATCTTCTCAATTCAACTCTTTTGATGTAATCCAAATATTTTTAAGGAAATGAGCCTTCCTAATTTTGAGCAATGAGCTCTAGGTAGTGCGGCTGAATATAAGTGCATTCCCATTTTTGTAAAACACTTATATTTTGAGTACTCAAATTGTGGATTAACCTCCACCGTGGTTTTTCCCCTAACAAGGTTTCCACGTAAAAATCCTTGTGTTATGGTGTTGTGGATTATTGTTTCATGTTCATGCATCTTTATTTTGATTGATTGTTATAGGAAATTGAGAGATCAAATTAATAAAGTTAAAAATTGCACAACACTTATTCACCCCCCCTCTCTTAGTGTTGCATGTTTCCAACAAGGACCTTGCTCTTATACCAATTGTTGGATAAGACAACTAAGAGGGGAGGTGAATCAGTTGTCGTAGATTATAAATTTTATTTCAATTACCAGAACTAACAAATAAATTGATTAAGTGATAAACCATCAAATGCAAGTGCACAAACACAATAACACCAAATTTATGTAGAAAACCCAATGAGGGAAAAACCACGGTGAGGGTTAACTCACACTATAGAGAATATCAAAACTGATTACAAAATGGCTTACTACCTGAGATAAGGCTCACTGCTTGAAATAAGGACTCACCATCCATAGGGATACAACCCAAAGGGCTCACTGCCACAGAGATACAAAGAAGTTGGCTCACTGCCAAAAATACAAAAGTTATGGCTTATAGCCAAAAGTGAACTGATGAATAACACATTTATTGGGTTGAATTTAGTTCCAAATGAAGCTCATTAATTCATCTATACTTCTACTTAGATTACACACTTTTGTCTTCACTTGATTCATTTATTTTGATCTACTGCAACCACAAACTTTTCTGACTTTATGTTCTTTAATATTCGCAGCTATCTTCTTCTCTTCTTCACTTTCTGGAAACACATATGAATATATATATATATATATATATATATATATGTATGTATCTTATTGTGATATAAGAGGGATTCAATACACACGAGTCTCTTCGTTCTCAAGAGATCACCAGGGAATGAACTGCCCTTATACAGCTCAACATGAGAAAGTCAACGAAACTGTAGAAAAGTATACTCAAGTTGTGTTTCAGAGAGAGTTACTTCAGATCATGAGAGAGTGAAACCCAGATATTTCTACCTCAAATGAGTGAGCTCTCAGCCAAAAGACAACAATGCAGTTTCAGGATGCTAGTGTAGTGCATTGTTGTCTAAAAGACGCATTGGCATCATAAGCAATAGAGGGCTTAGGATCTCAAGTGAATGGAACTAGGTTTCACTTCTAAACTCAGATGTAAGACGTATTGAGTGAAATAAATGAATAGGAAGCCATAAAATATAAGAAACACAAGGAGACTTGGAGAGAGCTTACTTTTTACTAGATGTTCAACTCTTCACTCTGAACTCCACTTTGTACCTACACACAAAAGAACAAGGGGAAAAGGTTGGGGTTGTATAGGATCCTGCCTCAGTCAGACCCCCATTTTGGAGTTCCCACCTCCATGGACAACCAAGTTGGAAAGGACTGCAAATGAAGTAGACAAGGCATGTGGTGAAAGAAAAACCCGCTTCAGGAGTAGATCCCGCACCACAAGATAGTAAATAAACAAGTAGGAAAGGAGAGAGAGAGAGAGAGAGAGTTACCCATAGGTCTAGACCCTCTCCAGAGCACACAGACACACTGTTGAGTGCTTGCTTGAGAGTTTCTACTGCTAGAAGGACCTCAGTCCGACATGGATTCGCTTGTGAGAGTGCTACTATCAAGGATGAAGTGAACTCAAAACTAGAGCAAGTGGTAAGGGAGCTTGAATGAATGACTTCTAACCCCAAATGAGAGCAAGAAAGGGGTTTTTAATGCATGCAAGGGTAGAAAAGAGTTGTTACATTTGAAATCCAACTGCTAGGACACATGTCGAGAGAGTCAAGATTCTAGATTCTTTGTTTCAAACTCAGAAAACTACTAGGATGCTCACACACTGTGCAGACGTCCACGCATCGCGTAGGCGTCCAAAGCCCATATTTTTGGGAAATGTGTCATTAGGCTTCTGTTGCTCTGCCACAAGTCTACATGAAGTCAGAATCGTGAAATTATGACTCATGGGATTTTTGTCATTAATGCTCTAAGGTGTCATAAATGCTAGGCAAAAAAGCAAAAATGTGGAATTGCCCCTAGATGCAATTTCGTGACATTACATTTTTCCCCCACTTTAGTGGGTTCGATTTTAGAAAAAATCAGCCTCACTAAAGTAGAGAAGGAAAATTTCACCTAAATTTTGAATTTTATGAATTTGCATGCCAAGAAAAAAGGGGCTTCTGAGGCCACTGAAGTCGAGCTAACCGGTACCGAAGGTTCCCCCAACGATCGAGCTCAACAAACACCGACAAAATGGTCGTGAAAAATTCTTCAAGACCTTAACCCACAAAACTCAAATTTTGGGTTAGCCTTGGAAAATTAGAAGAAGCTACAACAATGAGAGGAATGATCAAGAAAAACTCATGATTCAGAAGAAAAATATAATCAAGAGGTGACTATATTCCCCCTCCTAAGTTTTCCCCCAGCTTGGTGGGGTAAATTTAGGAGAAATCGGTGAGCCACAAGCTCTAGGAAAAATGGGCCATGGGGGGCCTATATATACCTAGGTGGGCCCCTAGAAGGGTCATTTTCACTATTCACTGCAAGCAAATTGTTGACTTTTGTGAGAGAAAAGTCAGCAAAATGCCTAGTACGAGGGAGTACGAGGTGCTAAGGTTGGAGCAGTTGTGTGATGGCATCGCCGAGGGTTACAAGGTGGACCATGTAGGTCTTTGAACCTCATTTTTTATGAATTTAAGCTCATTTTTTGCATTTTTCTAGTCGACGAGGTGCGCAAGTGTCTTTTTTGGGTGCTCACATCCAAAAAGTGTGCTATCATCCATAGTCTACACTGAGGTCCCAAATTTGCATTGTCATCTCATGGATGCATTGGCATCCTCAAGGTGGCCATGGCGAAAAGGGACACATGCACGACGCACAAATGTTTGTGTGACGCGCATAAGTCTTAATTTTTTATTTTTTTCATAATGAAATTTGATGTTTTGAATTAATTTTTTTTTCACTTTTACAAGAGTATCCAGAGATTCATGAGCATCCGGGAGGGCGAGCATTTTGACTTGTTTGTGAGCAGAGGGACCATCTTACAAATGATGAGGTCACACATCTAGAGTGAGTCGGTCTCTGGCATGTGTTCACCATGTCAGAGATGTGTTAGCATGAGAGGATGCTCACAACATTGATAGAGCAGTGGGATGCCACCACGTCATCTTTCTAGCTGCCTTGTGGGGAGATGACTATCATGCTCAAGGATATCTATCGGATCCTCGAACTACCCATCTGCAGATGGTGGGTGGCCCTAGATGATACATGATCGATGTGGGAGTGGAGGGAGGGAATCCTCTACTGCTCAGGGTGGACAAACGGTGGTGACAACACGGGCCACATATATACAAACTGGTATGAACAAGCGAGGACCACTACACCATTGCTACGCTGGGTTATGGTCGTGATCATGGAATTTCGGATCATGATAGATAGGCGAGGCTTGCAATTGCATGGGGGCCTCATCCACATGATCAGAGAGATGGTCGAGTACATGAAATTTTTTTCCTAGGGGTGCAACATGTTAGCGCACCTCTACCAGAAGTTAGGCCAGTACGTCCACTACAAGTACTGTAGCTTCACTGCATGCACACTTTTGTAGGTGTGGGATTTTTCCCACATCATGTGCACTTAGCTGGTCGGTTTTCCCTAGCAAAATCCATATGGCATCCCCATGGCCCACTGGTATGACATGACAAACTAGTGGAGATTCGGCGATTTATAGTTTTGGTGGCTACAGTTTGACACTCTTATTGTGGATGGGTCTGATAGAGACCCTACCAATTTTTAGATGGGTGGATGATAGTAGGCATCTGAGGAACCTACAACAAGACCATTTTTTGTTGGGTTGTTGTGACTATATCATAGTGTCATACTATTGGAGTCGGGTCATGCGACAACATGGTTGTCCTCAAATGATTCCACCAAATGTGCCCCACCATCACCGATTTTGTTCCCTTTGATGATGATGAGCTCGACCAGGATTTTCCACCCATAGCAGTGGCATATAATGTCAGGGTTGTTGCAGATTTTGCGTGGTGGTGGTAGAGGCATCGTCCTGCTCCTGTGTTCGGTGAGGGTGCCTTGAGAGGGGACCCTGGTCTATAGGGGGACCTGCCACCCTAGCTTCCATAAGGTAGATGGAGAGGGTTCCAACAGGTAGGTGAGGAGGAGGAGAGAGCATAGGAGGAGGCAACACCTTAGAGACTGAGGTGACAGAGGAGATCTGACCCTCTAGTAGCTACCCTTGTCTCATCAGCACCACCAACTCCTATTGTACCAATGACAACGGCCTTGGTGTCACCAAGAGTGGCTACCGATGCCGGTGGTGTAGGCCCCAACACTGCTCCTCATCTTGACCCCACATGGCATCTAGGGGATCCAGGTATATAGAGTACATTGTTTATGTTTCCGATCTTTTAGTTTTTTCCGCTTATGATTACATATATATATATATGCCATGTGATACTAATTTTTCTTTCTCTCTCTGTGGTTGCAGAGGATGCACAGTGGTGGGTTGGGATGATGGCTCAGTATATTTCAGAGGTAGCTCTTGATGTTCCTGATCCAGGGGACGGTTCTTGAGGCTTTCCAAGGTAGGTCATTCATATTACATAAAAATACAAAAGATAGCATTGCATCACATTTTTATAGAATCATCATCCACATAGCCTCATATTATGTATAGCATAACATGTCATAATCATATAGTCTCATCCTACATATAAGTCATATAAACATACTAATCCCATCATAAATCATAAACATTAGATATCCATACATAACATCATACATATAAGCATAAATAAATATCATGTGCATCTATCCATACATATATTAGCGTAAGAATACATCATAAATCAATATGCACATCATATAGGAATTATCACATAAACATAAAATGCATAACATAGATCACACCATCATAAGAACATGCATATAGAACAAATACGACATCATATAGTTTCCACCAAAAATAATGCATCTCATATATATATATATATATCAAAATAGTATCATAACACAAAACTATAATGTCTATAAAAAATGCAGCTCACATGCTCAATCAAAATATACATAAGTGTCTACAATACATAAATACATCAAGCTAACCTAAGCTACCACTATCCTCCATGGGTGACAACCCAAGGGATGACATATCTTATCTCAGTCCCGATTGCCCAATTTGCTCCTACTCTCTATGTGGACATGGTGGTGGATAAGGTGATTTCCTAGGTCTAGATACTATATTGCTACTTATTGACCTTTAGGAGTGCAATCTACTTTGATACCTACTCTACGTGTAACTGGGTGCCCTCTATGAAGGTGGAACCACATCCTCATAAATCTCTCTATAATAGTAGGCTTCTTGACCTATTCGATATAACATACATGCAAAATCAATACTAAGACCACTCGCAGTATCTATAAATCTAATGGACCACTATTTAGCACTCTATGTCGTAATCACCATTCTATCCCACTCAACTATGAGTTGTGCTACCTATGCCTATAGGGATTGTACCTAAGCCTACAATGCTATAATTTGTGGTTTGGTACCATCATCCCCCTGGCCTCAGTCTCCTCCATCATATCTCAAATATCCTCCCTAATAGGGACATCACAGTCACAGTAGGAGGGTCCTCAAAGAGAATAGTCTGGAATGTGCAGCAAGAGTTACACAACAGAAGCGACACAAAATATGGAGGCAAATGTAGATTCAAACCTTCATATTACCAAAAAATTTAGTTACAATCAGCCAGCAACATTTGGGTTCACAGATTGGGCTCACAGGCCTAATAAAACATGCTCGAAATACAATATTCCTATATGCTCCTTAATATGAGCTGAAATCTTACATATCAAATACAATATTCATTCACACTTACTATCCTAATGATCTATTAAAATGATTTATATCACATCCTAAGATTTGGAATCCTCCGCGTTAGCTAAAGATCATTACAATCTCCGATGAAGGAAATGTAACGTGTGGGTGAAATAGGTCGGCCTTAAATTTTGAATTTATCCTCGGTAGGTGCACAGGATGAAGTGTGGACAAAAATTAATGTTGGGGAAACTCCACAGAACAATTCAAAACATGTCACAAGGATCCACAAGTTACGAGAAAGATCTGCAAGAGATAAAACTAGTCGTTAGGCTTGAAACTGTTCTGGCACTTTGTTCTAGAAACTGTCACTTAATCTAGAAGCAATAACTTGTCAAAAAAAAATCCAATCATTCTAAAATCTTGGAATAAGGGAAAATGAACTTGTCCATGATGAAAACATAGATCCACAGGGTTCAGTGAGCAAATATGATTGAACAAGAATTGAACAATAACAAAACTAAAATGAAAATATTTTTGGTTGATGTAGGATTGCAAAGAACCAAGGATGATTTTGCATCAAACATCCAAGTTCATTTGGAAAGTGAGTCCCTCACTTTGCTGGGGCTAAAGGAAAACCAATACGGTCTACCTTAGCCTGAGAAATCCAAGAAGAATCCTCCATTGGTCTGCCTTTCCACTTCACAAGATATTCTTTGTATTGTCCTCCACGTGTTTTCCTCCCATCTTTGATATCCAAAATCTCTTCTATCTCATCTGATTGTTGTTTAGGAAACTATTTCTCTAATTTTGCTTTACTATCTTCACTTAATTCTGCTTCATGGTACTAATGTAGATCTGCAATGTTGAATATAGGTGATATACCCACACCATCCAGTAACTCTACTTCATATGCATTTCTTGAATCAAATTCCTTCAAAATCTTACAGGGTCCAAAATTCCTCATCTTGAGCTTATTGTATGTGCCAACTGGAAATATTTCCTTGCTCACATACACCATCACTTCATCTCCAACTTTGAACTCCTTATGTCTCCTCTTTTCATCTGGGTGCTCCTTATACTTCCAGTTCATATCTTCCAATTGTTGCTTTACTTGAGTATGCACTTTCTTCATATGTTTTACAAATTCCTCTGCTTCTACACTCCTTTTATCTTCCTTACCGATGTCTCGCAACTCTGATATACCTCTAGGATGAACTCTAGTAACAATCTCACAAGGTGTCTTTTCAATATTCATATTCGCTGAATTATTGTAAGCAAACTCTGCTTGTGCAAGGACTAAATCCCAAGTTCCGGTCTTCTCCCCAACCAAACATCTCAGCAAATTCCCCAAACTCCTATTTACTACCTTTGTCTATCCATCAGTCCATGGGTGAAAAGTAGAATTGAACTTTAAATCTGTCTTTAACTTCTTCCAAAGTGTCCTCCAAAAGTAACCAACAAAGTTTGTATCTCTGTCTGAAACCATACTCCTAGGTAATCCATGCAATCTGACCACTTCCTTGAAAAGAAAGTCTACTACATGTACTGCATCTATTATTTTCTTACAAGGTATGAAATGTGCCATTTTAGAAAATCTATTCACCACCACAAATATAGAATCATTACCTCTCTGTGTCTTCGGCAAGCCAAGTATGAAATCCATGTTGATATCCTCCCAAGGTCTCTCCAGAACTATCAAAGGATTATACAATCCAACATTCTGACTACTCCCTTTTGCAGCTTGACAAACTCTACAACTCTACACAAATTTCCTAACATCCTTATGAATTTGTGGCCAAAAGTAATTCTCACTTACCAATGCTACTGTCTTATCAATTCCAAAGTGTCTTGCCAATCCTCCACTATGTTTTTCTTTCACCAAGCTATCCCTCATTGAACTCTGGGGTATACACAACTGATTCCCTCTAAACAACATATCCTCTTGAATGAAATAATCCAACCATTGACTCCTATCCTCCAAGACTGGTTCTTTACAAGCTCTCCAAGGTTCTACAAAATCCGGGTCCTCCTCATACAATTTCTTCAATTCATCAAAGCCTAATACCTCCACTCTCATCTCCGCCAGTAAATTCCTTCTCCTACTCAAAGCATCAAAAACTCTATTTGACTTGAACCACTCCTATGTTTCAAAAAAAAGTATAACTCTATAAGAATTCCACCCATCTCATGTGTCTTTGATTCAACTTACCTTGACTATTCAAATACTGTGATGCCTAATGATCTGTATACAACACAAAATACTTAGGCAACAAGTAATGTCTCCACTTCTTCAAGGCTTGAACTATGGCATAAAACTCCTGGTCATAGACTGAATACCTTCTCCTAGCATCATTCAATTTCTCACTTAAATAAGCTATTGGTCTTCCTTCTTGACTTAATATTGCTCCAATTGCATTTCCACTTGCATCACAGTCTACCTGAAATACCTTATTAAAGTTTGGTAAAGCCAACACAGGATGCTCAGTCACCTTTTGTTTTAATAGCTCAAAACTCCGATCTACTCTAGATGTCCACCTAAAATCTTTCTTATCCCCTCTCATTGTTTCTGTCATAGGACTGCAGATAGAACTGAAATTCCTAATGAACTTTCTATAGAAACTAGCCAATCCATGAAATGATATTACCTCTCCAATGCTTTCTAATGTAGGCCATTCAAAAATTTCTCTAACCTTCTCAAGATCTATCTTTAATCCATCCATAGATATCACAAATCCCAGATATACCAATTCTTCCTTCATGAAAATACACTTCTTAAATTTTATCAGCAACTGTTATTCTCTCAACCTCTGCAAAACTTGTCTTATATGCAACAAATGTTCTTCTCTAGTTTTACTGAAAATAAAGATGTCATCCAAATAGACAATCACAAAATTACCCAAGAATTTCTTCAATACCTTATTCATTAGCCTCATGAAAGTACTCGGTGCATTTTTTAGTCCAAAAGGCATCACCAACCACTCATGCAATCCTTCATTTGTCTTGAATGTTATCTTCCACTCATCCCCTTCTCTGATTCTGATTTGATGATATCCACTGTTCAAATCTATCTTTGTAAAGTATTTATCTCCACTCAAACAATCCATAATGCCATCCATCCAGGGCAAAGGAAATCTATACTTCACTGTGACTTTTTTTATGGCACTAGATTCTATACACATCCTCCATTCTCCATCCTTCTTAGGTGCTAGCACAATAGGTACTACACAAGGAATTAAGATTTCTTTGATCAAACCCTTCCTCAACAACTCTTGCACTTTTCTATTCAACTCTTCATTCTCTGTCGGTGTCATCCGGTGTGCTACTTTATTAGGAAGACTAACTCTAGGAATTATATCCATGCAATGTCTAATACTCCTCATAGGTGGCAATCCATCAAGGACATTATCTTAAATGATATCTTCATATTCTACCAGCATCTCCTTTATCTCCTCATGTTGTTCTTCTACATGCTTCAAATATTCAGCCTTCTTAGGAACCAAGGCATAACACATGTTCTCATGTCTCAGTCCATCTAGAAGTCTCCTTCCATCAACCAAAAAAATTCTAGCATTCATACAAACCTCAACTTTAGGAACATCCTCCAATGGTAAAAAAAATTGCTTCATCCCATTAGCAACAATGGTATATGTGTTCTTCTTTCCATCATGAATAGCCTATCTATCATACTGCAAGGCCTTCCCAACAAAACATGGCATACATCCTTAGGCATGATATCACAAAAAACTTCATCATGATAATTTCCTATCTTTAATTTCACCAAACATTGTTCACTTACCAGTATCTTATGCTCATCTTGAATCCATGCTATCTGATAGGGCTTCGAGTGTTCCAATCTTTCCAACTTCAATTTGGTCACCATTTCTTTAGAAACTAGGTTCTCAGAGCTTCCACTATCAACAATCACTTTGCAACATTTACCAACTACCTTGCATCTGGTCTAGAACAAATTCTTTCTCTGCAACGGTTCCTACTCCATCTCACTTTGACACAATACTCTTCTGTTCACCAACACTTCTCCCTATTCTGGTTTATTAGATGATCCGACATGATCCTCCTTAGCAAAGGTTGTTCTTCTATTGTTCTTTGTCTTTCTGCTTGTCTCTCCTTGATTACATTCAAATGCTCTATGTCCTTCACCATACTTAAAAGAAGTTCCCCTGAATACTCTTTTGTCTTGTCCTCTATCATCTTTTCTATAACCCTCATTCTAATAACCACCATATCCTCCTCTCCAGTAAGAATTTCCATCATCTCTATGGTATGAATTATCATTCTTACTGACTTCCTTATCTTTATTCTGATATGCAAAAGATCCTCTTCCTCCTTCGGTAAAAGTTCTTCATCTCTAAAATCTTCTACCTCTTCCTCTCTATCTCTGCTCATGTCTTTTATTCAACTTCTCTTATGCTTTTAGGGCACATTGATATGCCTCCTCCACACTCAACAACTTGATCAAACTGATCTCATCCTATATAGATGGCTTCAAGACATTCACATATCTAGCTACTTGCTCAATCTCATCCTCTGAATGTCCAGATCTGATATTCAACTTGTAGAACTCCTCAGTATACTTTATCACACTTGACTCCTTCTGCTTCAAATTATGCATCTTCCAGAATAAACTGATCTAATAGTCTGCAAGCATAAACTTCGTCTTTAACTTATTCACCATCCGATCCCATGATTTTATCTTCTCCTTTCCTCTTCTTTGCCTATTTTTCTGCAAATGTTCCCACCAAAGGGATGCATGTCCTTTCAACTTTGTACAAGAAAATTTCACCTTCTTGTTTTCGGCAGTACCTTCAAAATAAAAATACTTCTCCATCTTCGTTATCCAATCAAGCAATTCATCTGAATCCAACTTACCACTATAATTTAGTGGATTGAAATGTGGTTTAGTATTTACTCTGGTTAGGGCTCTTATGAACCTCTCTTCTTCCTGATCCAAGCCAGGTTGATTTTCTCTTTCCCTTCCTTCCTATTCTTCTACCTCTTCATCACTCACATCATCAACTAGTCAACCTCTCCTTTGGGCCATTTTGACTGCTTCTAATATAGCAACAATTCCTCTCAACATCTCCATTGTAGTTGGGTCTACATTTCCGCATGCTCCATTTCCTCTACCATTTCCTCTTCCCGCCATCTTTACACAAGTTCTCTGCAGTTGTAGGTCGGATCCTCAGTCCACCATCCCACAACAAATCTTCAATAGGACTCCGCAAACTCTAACGATCTCTCACAGAACAAATCTCTCTCTAATACCAATTTGGTGCAGTCATGGTAGGAGGGTCCTCAAAGAGAACAATCCAGACTGTGCAGAAAGAGTTACACAACAAAATCCACATGAAATATGAAGGCAAATATAGATTCAAACCTTCATATTACCAAAAATTTTAGTTACAATTAGCTGGCAACATCTGGGTTCACAAATTGTGTTCACATGCCTGATACAACACATACTTGAAATACAATATTCCTATATGCTCCTTAATACGAGCTAAAATATTACATATCAAATCCAATATTCATTCACGCTTACTATCCTAATGATCTGTTACAATGATTATATCACATCCTGAGATCTAGAATCCTCCGCGTCGGCCAAAGATCATTACAATCTCTGATGAAGGAAATGTAATGTGTGCGTGAAATAGGTTGGCCTTAAAATTTGGATTTCTCCTTGGTAGGTGCATAGGATGAAGTGTGGACCAAAATTAAGGTTGGGGACACTCCATAGAACAATTTGAAACACGTCGCAAGGATCCGCAAGTTATGGGAAGGATCCACAAGAGACAAAACTAGTTGTTAGTCTCGAAACTGTTCCAACGCTCTATTTTAGAAATTGTCACTTAATCCAGAAGTGATAACTTGTTGGAAAAAGATCCAATCATTCTAAAATCTTGGAATAAGGGAAAATAAACATGTCCACAATGAAAACATAGATCCACAGGGTTTGGTGAGAAAATATGATTGAACAAGAACTGAACAAGAACAAAACTGAAATGAAAATACTTTTGGCTGATATAGGATTGCAAAGAACCAAGGATGCTCCTACATAAGACTACCATCTCTTTCTCATCTTACTCCTCCTGAGCCTCCACATATTGTATCTCCTCCTCCCACACCCCATTCTACTACGTAATATGTGGAAAGTGTCCCAAAATAACAAGTGGAACACTGCCTCTACCTCTACCTCTAACACCACCCCTTCCTCCATCATTAGCTCCATCTCTTCCTCCACCTCTGCCTCTCCCCCCATCATCACCCTTGCCTCACCCATCCCCCTTAGCTTGCCTCTAGGTCCTTGTTCTACTCTATGTTGAGGAATTAGTACCCCAATATTTGTGAATGGATTGGGTTTGTATGGTAACCATTAGGCATCATACTTTGGTGTGGTCCTTGTATCTACAACCTCTAGCCCGACACCCCACTATACAGGCTATAATTGATCAAACTCCTGGAAGGCTACCTGTGGACTAATCGTAGGACCCTAGTGTCCCACCCCTTGAGTTGAATGAGAAAACATAGAAATACCCACAGGAACACCCTATCACTCCTTGAACTATCAAAGTACCCTCTCAAATAGCTATCTCTTAATAATATGTTGTGATTAGAAATTATGTCCTATCAGATACCTAGTTTTTCAGTATTACAAAAGATGTTTTGCATTGTCATCCCAAGCCACACATTGCCTATAGGGCCTCCAAGTAAAACCAACAAGTAGATCAATCTCATGCCTCAAATAACTAACATCCCCAAAATTTCTTTGAGTGATAGCACCACCATACATGAAAACATAAGGTATCCTAATAGGTAGATTTTTGTAGCAATAGGCCTAAAAATAGCAATGTGCTCCCATGCCCACACATCGAGCAGTGTGACCCTGCAACCAATCAAACAAGATCCTCTAGATGCAACATCATGCAACTGGAAATATAGCATGGCTAGAATGCAAGGGCCCCAACATAAAATATGCCATCATCCATCATCTTTGCTAGCATGTGGCCCCATCCTACTAAAATCTATGTCTATGTCGATCAGGTACCAAGACACCAACTATCACATTGCAAACAATGACAATCAAACACTCATAGTGATCCACTAGAGTATCCCAATAGATTACATACTCCTCAACTCCAAGATCACTTGTCTCAAAGCATCTCTTCATAGCTACCAATGAAAAATCAAGGTCATAAACAACTCTCTCCTCATGGATTAGGATGCGTAAGATGCACCATAAATCCTCTAGAGTAATTTTCACCTCTCCAATTGATAGATGAAATGAGCTCATCTCTAAGTACCATCTCTCCTCCAGTGCAGTGATCAACCCCTATTAGCCTTGATCTCAGGCATGAAATTAACATAGTATAATCCTAGAGCATGAAGAGTGCCTCTCACCCATATCTAAATGATCATTTAACACCATAGATGACGGTTGACTCTACCGAGTATACAACAATAGCAATATCACTTGCATTCAAACAACACATTGCATCAATCATGACACCTGGCTAAACCTATTTGACCATTTGAACCCTAATTTTTTTCCCTAAACATGCATTTAATTGAACAACAGTTAGATGTGTCACTTCAACTGATAAATGTGTCACTTTACAAAAATACGATGTATAATATAATTATAGCACGATATCACACATGTGTCACACTAACTTACAAATACATCACTAGAAGATAGATGGGGTGCACTACCCTACAATTGTGTCACCACAATATAATTGCGGTGCTAAAAATACTTACGGCTTGCAAGAACGATTCCAGTGCCACAAAACACTTATGGTACACATTGATAAATGTGGTGCTAAAATAAATAATTACAATGTTCAAGACTACAGATGGGGTGCAAAATTCTACACCACATCCGTTGCTCAATTTTCAAGCCCTTAAATCTAGAAAAAGATGACAAAATTTCAAAAGTAGGATGGATTACGTACCACATCACCTGTAAGTTCGTACTCATCATCTGCGATGATTGGCCTCTGGAATTCCTTCCATAGCTCCCTACTTTGTTGCTCAAGCTCACTCCTCTCCTCTCAAATTTTCAAAAGAACAATACAAAAATGAGGGAAATGAACTACCAATGGCCTATTATAGACCTCCCATGCCCTAATAGACCTCCCTCCTGAACTAGATAGACTGACTATGTCAAAAAATTACTAATATGGTTGACCAAATTGACCTATAAACATAATTTTTCACAGTCTACACACTTAATGTATAAAATCAACTTGTTAGAATTTTTTCCAAATTTTTAATATATTTTTAAATTTTTTACCAAATTTCCCAAGGAGACACCACACTATCCCATTGTCACTGAGGCATACTGGGGCGGGTCCTGAATGTAATTATTTAATTTTTGTTTGACACAACACTCAAAATCACATTGTATCAAGGAGGGGCAAAATGTAGATACTCAAAATTGTCCTAACCTATGAGCAACACTTTTACACTAATTATTGTCCTATTCCTAATGATTAAATAATGTTTAATTATTTAATTATTATCTAATTCCACATTCTATTGTTAATTAAATGATTTTATATTATTTAATTAAACCACTTTACCTATTTATTTAATTACCTCCTTGATTATCTTTATTCTTCTAAATTAATTAAATAAATTAATATTATTTAATTAACCATTCATTATCCCTTTCTAAATTAAATAATTACTTTAATTATATAATTATCCTATGTTTCCTCCAACATTATCCACTTTTCAATAATAAATAAAATTAATTATTTTATTTATTTAAGTCCACTTACACATTCCTTTAATAATTTATTTATTTGATTAATTGTTTAATCTCATGCATTTCCACCTCATTCTTAACAAAAAAAATTTCTCTCAATCCAATGACTACTTAATTTCAGTCTACTCATCAATTAAATCAATTCACTCACACTCTATGTGAGTTAACAAATCAATCAATTCCCTTAACTAATTCATGCAATTAGCTAAATAAATCATGCTATCACATACCAATTCTTTGCTTACATAGTTTTTACATTATATTATTTAGAAACTAAATTAGACCCTTCGATCTTTGACATGTGTTAATCTATGGGTGATGTTTATAGATGCTAGCTAGATGTATTTTGAATTTGATGTATATGTTATATTATATGATGATGTAAAGAACATGTTTTGATTTTATTATGATTTATGAGTTAATACTATTAATAAGAATTTGAATGCAAATGAGTTTATGTACAAGTTGAAGATGAGAACATGATGAGGTAGAGGTGTTTAGCCAATTGACATTGACAAACATGATAGTAAAGATAAAATAAAATTTAGTAATTAAAAAGATTAAATATGTTTATTTTGACGTTGTGCATTATGGTTACCTTATTTGAAAATCATTTTCTTAGGATGATGTTAATATAATAAAACATTACTATTATCCTATTTTTGGATGTTAATATAATAAAATATTATTATTATCCTATTTTTAATTATAATCAGTTTAAATAGAAAATGTGCATCGTTAATAAAATTAAACAAATAAATTTAGAACTAAATTAAATAAACTAAATAAGTAATTGATAAATAAGTCTCAAATTAAAAAAAAAATTGATTAAAAAATTAAGGTAAATAAATTTAGAAAATTGGAAATTTGCATGAAATCATGCAAATCTGAGTTTAAAAAGATCAGTTTTAAAATTAGAACAATATTTCAATTGAAAATGCATGATATTAAAAACTGTAGATGGTGGCTAATTTTAGAGCTAAATTTGGCTTAAAATCATAGAGAGAATTATTAATTAACAGGGCTCTACGAAAAATTTATCGTGAGCAATTTACCATCAGTAATTCACCACCATGAAAAATTCACTGAGGGAAAATTCACCGTCAAGTAAAATTCACCTCCAGCAATTCACCAAGTTTTTGAAATATATATTAAAAAATATTTTTGAATTGCTGACAGTGAATTTTGTGAATTTTCCTTTGCTGAATGCCAATTAACACACATGAAATAATTATTGAAGGGAGGGAAGGCAGATTTGGAGGGTAACTGGTTAATTGCAGAAAAGAATAAAATGGTCTGCAACTACTCTTATATACTTTATTGGGTCTGAAATTGTTTGAGACAAAACCGGGTCTGCGTCTTCCTATTTGCATGCATGTCAAATAAATCTCTTGTAGCTGTAGAAACTTAGTCTAGAGATTTAGAATTGTCTCAAGCCGTGGGGTCTTGTCTTTTACATCGGTAAATTTGTAAATTTCCTTGAGTTTCTAAAGCCCTCATTTATCATAATCATACTTTTACTGCATGGTCCCATGGGGGGCTTGGGCTTCTATTTTCATGGAGGAGGTCCCATGGGAAAAAAAAAATCGTGCTACCGGATTAATTGGAATCTTTTCCAGAAAAATAGGAGCCCCTGCAGTATAGGAATGAATATTTAAGCTGGTGAAATTGGGGTGGGGCTAGAAATTGCCCCTACAGCTTAGGAGTTTTTTATGCCACTTGTCTCTCATATAAAATTTTCAATTCTTATTAGAAAATAAAAATGAGAGAATTTTTATTTATTTATTATTTTTTATCAAAGCACTACAGTTCATTCCTTAAATTTTGGAGTTAAAAATTTTAAGCAGAATTGCAAGATTAAATCCATGGGACCAAGAACTTTAAAATATTCCTAAAAAAGCTAAGCAGCATACGCTGAGATTTTTAAGGAAGCCCCCCTCCATGGGACCATACCCTTAGTACCCATGACTGTACAAAAGTTGGTTATGAGTTTTATTTTCTTCAGGATTCCATTTAAATTGGTAACGGTGATATTCCTATATTTTCCTTTTCCCTAAATTTAGTTTCTCTATTCCATTTATTTATGGAGATTTTAATATAAACATGTTTATCATTTATTATTTATATTTTAAACCATATTTTGATTTCAAAATATAAACATTTAAATAGTTTTATATTTTTAATCTCTTTTCACTAAATATTGTTAGTCAATTTGACATATATATTTCCTTTGAGTTGTCGGCATTTAAAACTATTTAATCTAGATTTAATTGGACATAAAGAAGCATCATATTATTTAATTTATGAATAGTACTACACAATGGGAACAAATTTATTAGTCACTTTCTCTTCCAAAATGATCATTAATTCTTGACAATATCTTCAAACGATTTCTAGGTTTTGTTCCTCTATTCACCAGCTTTCTGTAGCATTTTTATTTTTTAAATTTTGTTAATAAATAAAAAAGTTATCACAATTTTATCACGACTATATTAATCTAATTTTTCAATGAATTTTAAATGTTTTAAAGTTATTAGTGATGCACATTATATCTAAATGTTAGATTAGGAAAATACTGTATTCTTTGTGTCTATGGAAAGTTACCTTCCAGGATGGGTGTTGAATATGGATTAACAAGGAGCGTAGATACTACTTTTTATAGATCTACTTGTATTTGTTGTATATAGCTTTATGCTTGGCTAAGCTATTTAGACCATTGAGATAGATGGATTTATTATATATATATAATATATATATTCTCTCTGTCATACCCTAGTATCAATCATAACATGTTCTAGGTATGATAGAAATGCATGTAGATATACTAGGCATGCACCGTATTGCATCTTGGTTGTCTATTTCTTTTTGCTAAGCATCTCATGCAAGGTCAATGGTTCTTCATGTCAGGAATAACTCTCTGAGGAAGCATAAGCTTCATATTGGCGGAAAAACTTCCTGGATCATGTTCTTGTCCTTGAGTCTCAAGACAAATATTGGATTGGATAATTGAAAATTCTAGCATTTATGTACATTACTTGTACTTCTATTTGTATATTTATGACTTGTTGGCAATGGACTGCCTAAGACAATTATTGTAGCACATTATCATATGTATCTATGTTTCATGTATGAATGATATGCCATATGATGACATGACATGTATTGAGGTTATTTCTCATGTATTTATGTATTCATTATTATTTCTTATCAATATGGTTTATTTATAATCCACACATTACACATGCAAACAATTAATTGAAATCATGTAGCCAATTAACTAATCAATCAAATCCTCTCATTTATTCTTTACCATCAATCTCTTTAGTTCATCTTTTGATCTTGATCATCCATCAAAATCAAACTTTTTTATAAAATAGACTTTCATTCCCATTTGAAGGTTAACCACAAATCTTCAATATTTTTCTATCTTTATCATATTCAGTATTTCATTTGAGCTTAAGCATAATAGTCCACACATAATTTTTGAGAGCGAAGAAAAAATGGAGAAGAAGAATGGAGATGAATCAATCTTGGCATAAAGAAAGTATATGCTTTAATTTGTTATTTGATTTATTATGTTTGTGTTGGTGTCATCTACCTCCTAGGAGTGCCATCTGTAGAAAATACCTTCACAAATGCATGAGAGAAGCACACAGGCTATTTCACCAAAAAAGAGTGAATAAATTTGAGATACATAAATTACATATTGTATAGACTTTTTAAAGCTATGAAAAACATAGACGGGTGAAAAACTACCCTACGGGAAAAAACTAATTATTCCTATGTTAAAAATTAACACACTAACACCCCCCCTTAAGTGCAACTTAGGGAGAATTATTATGCAAAAATGATGATGTAATATGGGTCTTGGCTACACAACCATGTTAGGTACCCATTTACAACTACAAAAAGAAATCTCTCACAACCGGAAAAAAGGAGAAAAACCTTGTGGAAAAAAACCCCTCTCCAAAAGAGAGAAAATAAAACAAAAATTATGCATGGATGGAGGACTCAATCATACCCCCCAAGGACTACATACATCATGTATATACAACCAATGACCCCCTCACAAGAGGGAAAGAGAGAGACTATGCATCCCCCCACAATGTGTAATCACTTGCAAAAATGGTAAGTGCTTGAAGACCAAACATAATCTAATGTCAACAAACAACTTGGGTAAGTGCACCAATCTGTGACACAATTTAGGTGTCAAATTGTAAAAATTCACAAAAAAGGTTGAAATTGGCCATTTGGCGCACGCCAAATGACTTCAATTCATTTGGTGCGCGCCAAATGCAAAAGGTAAATAAAAGAAATAAATGCATTTTGAAACCTCATTTCACTTCAACTTGTGGCTTGGCTTGGAGGATTTGAGGTCTGCAACTCATGCTTGCCAAATATCATCCATTATTTGCATCCTTGGCTTGCTATTTTTTACGAGGATGTTGTCAACACGTCAGAGACATCAAAGATTGTGAAGAGGTATGTATTTTTATTCTATTTATTTCGAATTTGATTTAGAATGCAGATTGAAATAGGTTTTTATAATAAAATTTTGTTCTAATTCTCAGGGAATGAATCTCCACCTCCAAACATTGAGAATTCACAGTCACCCCCTCAGGAAGAGCCTCCTATTCAAGAACAACCTGAAACCCCTCCATCAATTCATAGGAATCCTCAAGGAACACAAAAAATATGCTAAATCAAATTGAAAACAATAAAAGAGATATTGAACAATTAATTGGAAGATTAACCGAGCATGCCAAACCCACCCTTATAGGAGAGGGATTGTTGAATCATTGAAGTCAATTGTATCTCATGTAGGAGAAATGAGCGAGAAAATAATTTTTTGGTCACATAAGAGGCATGAGATGAGACAATATTATGCTAGAGGTTTGTCATATGCAGATGTTAAAAAACAAAAAATTAGCAAAGCTAACTTGTGTGCCCTATTTACAGACCCAAAAACCAACACACATTTGTCTCATACATGCAAGAGATTCCCCATCCATTGGTGCCACCATGAGTTAATTAAAAATAAATTTTGGGAGTGGTGGTGGATGGTATCCTCCATGCAATAACCATGAGGTACCACAATACTTTTTGAGGAAATTCTATTGTGAGTTTATCTTCAATAAGATGCCAAATTATTTTGACATCTTAGACTTTCAGGG